>ML796925.1:347887-377666 GCA_009831015.1 Picea engelmannii | reverse complement strand
AATAGTAAATTGCCAAAATGGCCAGAAAACTGTTTTGAGCCATTTGGAAAAGGTGGGTGGCCATCGATATCCACCTGGATCAATTTGAGCCCACAGTATCACCGAAGAAGTTCAGGGCCATCCGATCAAGGAGGGACATGTGGCGCACGATTGGGCTCTATCGCCACCTCGCCCATCGTGACTTTGAAGAGCAGGAATCAGCCTCCTCCCAGTCGCGATACGTGAGATGTGAAGGCGTCCAGGATTCGGGCCCACAGTATTGACGAATAATTTCTGGGTTGTCCGATCAAGGAGGGACACGTGGTGAACGATTGGGCTCTAGGAAATTTGAAGGTAGGGGAAGTAGAAACCCCCGAAAGAAGAAATGTCGAAGCGCCCTTGGAGAGAGGCACCAGGTCATGGCCCTGGGTTACATTGAGGATGGTGCCAGAAGAAAGGGAGGCTAGCCTCCGAGCCTTAGAGAGCAGGCACGTGATATTCTCCTGAAGGTATCGTCTCCGCCACTCCCTGGGGAACCAGTTAATGAAAATCGAGCAGGTAGGTGAAACCTCAACTCAATCCATAAATGGAAGGTATGGGAGGCCTAGAGCAATCATCCCATGGTACCCTTGTGTTTAGGTCCCCCCCCTGCAAGAGCCATGTTAAGTTAAGGTGGCATCTGACGAAGGATTTCTATCCAGGTTTGACTGAAAAGATGCCATGCCTTGGAGGATCGAGCACGCCTCTGTTGGGTGAATTTCTCTGAGTATATATACTCGGTTTTTCTATTTTTGTAGGCATCAATGATAGAGCAAAGCTCCCGATTATAAATTTTTAATAGACGCTCTAGTTCTTTGGTGATGTATCTGTATGTGATATTTATTGTTTTATAACAGATAGCTTTCTTATCCCATCTAGTTTCATCTCATACTGAGAGAGTTCATGATTGACTGATTCGCGTGGATTACTGCGACTGTGTTAAGATAAAGGATTTATTGTAACACAGTTATATTCTCCAGTGTTGCATACATTTGAGCGTAAGAAGTTCTCACGTTCAATTTTTTCTTCTACAGGTTGTCAGAAGCTCGATGCCTATAGCAGCCCTCAGCTTTTCCTCACAGAAGTATTCCTCCTATTCACCCTTACAACAACTCACTGTTTGAAGTTTAACTAAGACCTCACCTACCTGTGCATGTCCAGCCTAGTTTCGGAGTTAGAAGGATATTGTTCCAAGTTTTCTTCCACTTGATCACCCTCTATAAACAAGTCATGACATAAACTGATGGGCGTCGGGCTCTTCTCCTGCTGCAGTCCAGGAGTGACTTCCAACACCAACATGGGGTTACACCTTATCCTATGGGAAGAAGGGTCTAAAGGCCCAGGGGGTAAAAGCAGCTGGTAAGAGATAAAATCCATAAAAAATAAAACCTAGAGATGCCTCACCCAGGGATCCCCGAAAAGGCAATAAAAATCCTCTCAATAAGAAACAAGAGGTACCCGAAGAAAAATAACAAAACAAGACCTAGCCAAGAGGATGGGGGGTCTCATCACGAGCCAGCCTATTATTTTCATAGGTACCTAGCAGTATGACATTGCCATTATCTGGTTACCACGCCAGGGAAGTGACCTTTGGTTGCATGGCCAAGGGAAAGGGGGTCTCATCACGAGCCAGCCTTATCGTCTCTGTGAAAGTACTTGTGGGTAACACTGTCAGCTCTGGTCACCACGCCAAGGCAGTGTCCTCTAGTTAGACCTTGAAATAAAAAAGAAAGAAAAAGTAATAAAGAAAATAAAGAATAAAGGCAATAAAGCGCTTGGAAAGAATTGCATCCATGCCAGGTACAGCTCGCCTCCTACAAAGGCACCCACAGATAATATTCACCCCTGTCTTTCACTATGTTTGGACATCCTTTGACCACACCATCGCGTGTTACATGGCTTGGATGACATCCTTTGGAAACTTTCCTTTTCTTATGGATGCTGGCCCAATAGGGCATTTTGTCTTTTTCTTCAACTTTGTATAGTGGGTCATTGTAATGTCTTTGAGCTATTAGATGATGTGCTACGGGTTTTATGCATGCATTTGATAAAATTAATGATGAAATATGATTGACATTGCTATGATCCCCAGGACTAATGAGCCCATGGAGGGCGAAGTTTTTGATGTGCATGACATTGCCCGACGGACAAGTACCAAGTGGACCGGTACACATGGGGAGATGATTAGTTCGAACCTCCATGGGGTTGAAGAGCCCATCAGATGGTTGTTGGGACCTCATCAGGGGAAGAGACAGGGTAGTGATTGGTTGAGCCTTTGCACGAGAGAAGAAGGACTTTTTCACCCAACACGCCTTGGCTGAGCCCAGCCCTAGGGGACTGACCCACTGTAGGTGGAACGTGTCCCTCTGATGACCCAGGACATCCTCTAGAGGCCCTTAACGTCACCTCCAGCGCATGGTAGCTTGACAAGGCAGTTTGGCATGTGTGGCAGAGTTTCGAGGCCCAGAGAGGGCCAACGTTTTTCATCTAGTGCTATGATTTTCCCTAAAAATGGACAACGTCTCCCTCAAGAGGGGCTAGATGTCTTTCTCATTGCTCATTTAGGGTTTTCTTTTAGCAGTTTAATGTAAAACAGTATGATTTTTAGTTATTAGCCTTGTCATCAATTTTAAAGACCTAATTTTAATTAAAGGTCATTGGATGATATATATTGAGGATGTTTTCCCTCATTTTAACATAACACAATTCACTCACACTTGTGAGGTCTGATTTTTGTGCCCTCCTAGGGTATTTTTGTTGTCTAAGTGAGGCGCACTTGCTATTGGAAGGATATTTTTGGCATCTTATGGCATTTCTCTCAAGGAAGGTTTACAAGTAGGGTTTTCATATGCTTCTCTTCATGATATGTAAGTGATTTTCTTGCAAAAATTCTTAATTGAATGGTTGTAGGTGTAATTTCTTGCATTTTCTTATTAAATTGCTGATTTGAAACCCTAGGTAACAAGCACACAAGTAGGTCCTTGTTATATGTCCCCTTAGAGAGAGATATTTTAGCCATTGAAGAAGGAGGATTGAGCCTAGCCTTTGCTACACTCATCTTGCTTCTTCCTTTAAGCTAGCATTTAATTTTATAGGTTGAAAAGGGGGTGACGTCCTAGGCCTAGGTTATCTACACCTAGGGCCATCACTTTCTAGGGTTTCAAAGCCTTGTCTTTACAACACTTTCTCTCACCTCATCCTTTAGTAAAATTAATCATTGATGCTAGCCGTTTTGCCAAGTTGACCTAAGGAAGGAGGAAAGAGCACGAGGCCTTGCTTAAGCAACACCGGAGTGAGCCTCTTTCCCCTAGGGTTTTGATTCTAGGGCCCTGCCTTTGCAGCACTTTAGAACCCTTCCCTCCAGTCTTTAATTCATCGTCCTTTCAAAACCGTGTTCCCTCTTCTTGTTTGACTCCATATACCCTAAGGCACTGATCTCTAACCTCCAATGTTGAAGTCTTAGTGTACAAAACCATTCTCAAAACTTTAAATTTTGAAACCCTAACTAACAAACTAACTTAATTAGGGCTAACGTCACAGTTGGTTATCTCATCTTGACACAGCAAATCTTGAATATAAGCAATTGAATGATGATTTGAATCATTTACTAAGCAAATTGTTGATCGGATACATTGTTAGCTTGATCATCTTGATAGATATTGATGAATTGATGCTCTTTCATAGATAATTGACAAAACGATTTGTATCTATTGCTTTACATTGCTTATTAAATGGTGGCAAATAGTTATTGAAGTACTAACTCTTTGATTTATAGCCTACATATATATATTGTGTTGTTGTTGTCTTGTTCCGAGCAGGTGTTTTCAATTGAGCATACACTTCATTATTGGTTGTTTAGCTGGACTATCTGACCTAGGTGGTAACCTATGAGGAGGAAACTTTAACCTTGCTTTATACCTTAGCCTCTTCAAAGCCCCAGGTTGTCGGGGATGTCTCCCTTGGGCTAACCTCCCTAAATAGAAAGAACCTCCCCATTGAGGTGACATTGGGTGGGGAAGGTTCCTGTTACGCCAGTTTGATCTCTATCCTTTAGCCTTTGTCCTAATCTACAAACTGTGTGATAAAATTTTGGCACCGTTGTCGGGGAACACTGAGTCAATCTTCCTCAACGACAAATCTTTTGGTAAGTCTTGCCTCAAAAGACCTTTCTCGTACAAGCTTACCTGGCGACTCCACTAGACTTTATTCCCCTATTATTTGATAGTTTCAAGTAAATTATCTGGCGACTCCATCAATGACAACCCATAGCGGGCGACAATATTCAAATCCCTCTACTGTGGCCACCATCACTCTAACAAACTCTGCGCCTCCAATTAATCCTAATCCTCACAAATGGTCTCACTCTAGGAGTTTCAACTATTTTGACTTTAGCAACATCCAAGGGGCATTGCATGACTTACCCAAAGATGCAAACTCTTGGCTACCTTTCTTCTCAGGAAAGGGCACCCCTGGAAACTCGCATTGGACCCATTTCTGTGACAGTGTTGACTTTCATTTGGCTGGTCAAGATCACCCTGATGTCTTCATGAGACTCTTTGCAAGTTCCCTTGTAGGAGATGTTAAAGTGTGGATTGACGGGTGTCCTAAGGGAAGCATTAAAAACCCTGAAGAATTACAAAAGGCCTTTAAAATAAGGTGGTGTGATAGTGAACATTCACAAGACTCCTTTTCCCAATACTTTAATATTTGCAAAGAACCCTGTGAGAGTATCAGAAATTTCAAAGATAGGTTCAACATTCTCCGCAAAAAGGTCCGGTCAAAAGTAAGCTCAGAACAAGCCATCATCGATCACTTCTTGTCTTCCTTAGAAGGAACCCTGCAATTCAACGTTAAGGACCAGTCACCAACAACTTTAGAAGAAGCGCAAGACCTGGCCTTTCAAATTGAAAGAAATCTTGATTTTGATGATTACCTTCACCAAAGAAATCTTACACAAAATTACGAACTATGGGATCCTGGTAATGAACCTGTGGTGAAACCTGAACCTCCAAGGATCCTCCAGGTCGAACCCACTCCCACCAAAAGGAAATGGAGCCTTTCTCATGAAAGTATTGTTCCTTCTCAAGAACTCCCGTCGAAAAGGGCCCATCCGGAGGATGAAGTTGAGGCTGTCTAATGCAAAAATGTTGAACCAAATCTTCTTGAAGACTTCTCTCTGTTTACTCACCAGGTGGGACACCCTGTTTCTAGAGTTTGTGAGTTCACACCTTTTTATGTCTCTCTCCGAGTCAAATATTTTCTCCTTCGCAACTGTCTCCTGCACCCAAGTGCCACAACCAACATAATGACAGAAGAATTTATGCATCAATTAGGTCTGAAAATCTCATGAGAAAACACCAGAGATAATTTCGCAAAAGGAATCATTAACAACCTCGAGGTGGCATTTGACTCCTGCCCCAGTGCTCCTTTCTTGATAAATGTGGTCATCGTAGATGATGTAAATAATTTTGGGATTATTCTTCGCAAGGATCTCATTGAACACTTGAATGGAAGCATTTACAAGAAGCAATCCAGAGCCACTATCCCTCATCCCGAAGGGGGATTTTTCACCGTCTATAATGAGCCTTTCATTGGCTCACCAGTTGAGACCCCCGATGAGGCAAGTGATCAAATTTTATGCATCAATAGTGGTCTTAATGATTGGTTCATTCAGGAAGGGAAGTTGGACATGGACACCGTTGAAGAGACAGAAGGAATCTGGACCTTGGAGTTCAATGGGTCACACTCAAGCTTTGGATCAGGCGCTGGAGTAGTTTTAACAGCCCCCTCGGGTGAGATATTTTACCACTCATATAGGCTGGAATTCCATTGCACCAACAATGTGGCTAAGTATGAGGCTTTGATTTTGGGACTCAATCTAGCAATTAACAAAGGTGTTACAATCTTGGAAGTGAAAGGGGACTCAGACCTCATTGTGTCGCAATTTTTGATGAGATTTTCCACTAAAAATGAGAAATTGAAAAAGTATCGAGATGTGGCTCAAACCCTTTCAAAATCCTTCAGAAAAGTATCAATCGAAGTTGTTCCTCGAGAAGAAAACCACGTGGCTGATGCTTTGGCTATATCAGCTTCTACTTTACAACCATGTGAAGGACCTTTTCACAACCTATGCAAGATGGAGGTCCTTTTTAGACCCTCTGTTCCCGACAATTTGGAGCATTGGCAGGTGTTCGAAGATGATGATCAAATTATCAGATTCATGGAAAATAGAAAAGAATTTACCGATTCGCAAGTTTCTTTCATGGCCGACTCTATGGACTTAGAAGTCATCAACCTACAAAACAATACCTTGCCAAAGGGTTTTATTCCTCTAGAAAACCTTTTTGATAGACATGATGTTTTCAAAGGAAAGAGAACCAATAAGCAAGCTGAGGAAGCCCTGGAATTCAATATCGGTACAGAGATGGACCCGAGGATGGTCAAGATAGGAAAGGGGGCCACCAAGAAAGAGAGGAAGGAAATACTAACACTCATCAGAGAATTTAGAGACACCTTTGCTTAGAACTATGATGATTTAAAGGCCTATAGGGGGGATGTCATCCAACACGCCATACCTTTGGTAGAAGGAGCCAAGCCATTCCGACAAAAGCTAAGGCATATCAATCCGAAGTTGGCAAGCTAGATACAAAAGGAACTCCAAAATATGGTTGACGTTGGTATCATAGCCCCTATCAAGTACTCTTCTTGGATGTCGAACTTGGTAGTTGTTCGGAAGAAAAATGGTGATATCCGCCTATGTGTTGATTTCCACAACCTCAACCAGTTGTCTTTGAAGGATAACTATCCCCTCCCAAACATGGAACATTTGCTTCAGTGGGTCACAGGGGCAGGGATGATGTCTATGCTATATGGGTTCTCAGGGTACAACCAAGTCTTACTCAAAAGGGAGGACCAACTCAAAACTGCATTCACTACACCTTGGGGAACTTTTATGTACTTGAGAATGTCGTTTGGTCTTTTGAACGCAGGTGCCACTTTTCAGAGATCAATGGAATTTTCCTTCAGAGACCTTATACAAAATATCATAGAAATTTACCAAGATGACCTCACGGTTGTGTCCAAGGATAGGAAAGACCATCTCTCCCACCTTAGGATTGCTTTTGAGTGGTGCAGAAAGTATGGTATCTCACTAAATCCTAAGAAGTTTGTTTTTGGGATTAACGAAGGAAAACTGTTGGGACACATGGCCTCACTAGGAGGAGTCTCCATTGATCCTGAAAGAGTCCAATCAATAAAGGATGTCCGCCCCCCGGCCAACAAGAAGGCCCTACAATCTTTTCTTAGAAAAATCAACTTCATTCGCAGATTTGTGCCAAATTTTGCTGAAAGGATAAAACCGTTCAGTGTTGTACTGAAAAAGGATTTTTCTTTCAGGTGGGGAGATGAGACCAACAGATCTTTCGAAGACATCAAAAATGCTATCTCCCAAGCCCTCGTTTTGATTAGTCCTGATTTTTTGCAAGATTACATAATATTCTCGTTTGCATCTCAGGATACTATTGCAGGTGTCCTAATGCAGAAGGATGTTGATAATTACGAACATCCTGTAGCCTTTATGAGCAAAGTCCTAAGAGACTCAGAGTTAAACTACTCCATCACAGAGAAACAAGCCTATGCCTTGGTCAAATCCCTCAAACACTTCAGGAACTATGTCGGTTACAATAAAATCAAGGCTTATGTCCCGTACCGAGCTATGAAGGACGTTTTATCACAACAAGACTGCATGGGTACTAAAGGAAAGTGGGTTTCCAAAATCCAGGAGTATGACTTAGAAATAAAACCCACCAAGATAATAAAGGGACAAGGTTTGGCCCAAATGTTGACTGAAAGCAATCAGGAAGCCATACAGATGGGTGAGAATGAGCAAGTAAATGTAATGATCAGTGAACTAGAACATGACGAGTGGTATTCCGATATCGTTTATTATCTGAAGAACTTGTCTTGCTCTGATCATTTGGTGGATTACAAGAGAAGGGCTTTGAGATTGAAGGCTATGAAATACTGTTTGAAGTCTTAGTGTACAAAACCATTCTCAAAACTTTAAATTTTGAAACCCTAACTAACAAACTAACTTAATTAGGGCTGACGTCACAATTGGTTATCTCATCTTGACTCAGAAAATCTTGAATATAAGCAATTGAATGATGATTTGAAGCATTTACTGAACAAATTGTTGATCGGATACATTGTTAGCTTGATCATCTTGATAGATATTGATGAATTGATGCTCTTTCATAGCTAATTGACAAAACGATTTGTATATATTGCTTTACATTGCTTACTAAATGGTGGCAGATGGTTATTGAAGTACTAACCCTTTGAGTTATAGCCTGCACATATATATTGTGTTGTTGTTGTCTTGTTCCAGGCAGGTGTTTTCAATTGGGCATACACTTCATTATTGGTTGTTTAGTCGGACTATCTGACCTAGGTGGTAACCTGTGAGGAGGAAACTTTAACCTTGCTTTATACCTTAGCCTCTTCAAAGCCCCGGGTTTCCGGGGACGTCTCCCCTGGGATAACCTCCCTAAATAGAAAGAACCTCCCCACTAAGGTGACATTGGGTGGGGAAGTTTCCTTTTACGCCAGTTTGATCTCTATCCTTTAGCCTTTGTCCTAATCTACAAACTGTGCGATAACAGGGACAAGACAACAATAATACAGTATATATGCAGGCTATAACTCAATGGGTTAGTACTTCAATGACTATCTGATATCAATTAATAAGCAATGTAAAAAAAACAATAGATATCAATGAGGTCAATGTTTTATCAATTAGCTATGGAAAAAGCATCAATTCATTAATAACTATCAAAATGATCAAGCCAACAATGTATCCAACCAACACTTTACTCAATAAATGCTTTAGATCATCATCCAATTGCTTATCATTTAAAATGGTTGGGTCAAGATGGATTATTCAAGGGTGACGTCAGCCTTATCTAGGTTAGTTTGTTAGTTAGGGTTTCAAAATTCAAAGTTTTGAGAGTGGTTTTGGACACTATGACCTCAATGTTGTGTGCCTAAAATCAATGCCTAAGGGTATATGGAGTCAATAAAGGAGAGGATGCTAAGTTGAAGGGGTAACAGGCTAAAGACAAGAGGGAAGGGTTGTAAAGTGCTGCAATGGCAGGGCCCTAGAATCAAAACCCTAGGGGAAAGAGGCTCACTCCGGTGTTGCTTAAGCAAGGCCTCGTGCTCTTTCCTCCTTTAGGTCAAAATTGGAAAATAGCTAGCATAAAAAGAGAGTTAAAACAAGAGGATTTAATGAGGGAGAGTGTTGTAAAGACAAGGCTCTATCATTTAAACCCTAAAAGATGAACGGCCCTAGGTGTAGAGAACCTAGGCCTAGGACGTCACCCTCCTTTTAACCTTCAAAATCAAAACTAGCTTAAGGGAAGAAGTTAGATGAGTGTAGCAAAGGCTAGGCTCTATCTTCCTCCTTCAATGGCTGAAAATTTCTCTCTAAGGGGACATGAGACAAGGACCTACTTGTGTGCTTGTCACCTAGGGTTTTAAAATCAGCAATTTTATAAGTAAATGCAAGAATTACTAACCTACAACCATTCAATCAAGAAGTTTTGCAGGAAAAACACTTACATATCATGAAGAAAAGCATGTGCAAACCCTAGTTATAAACCTTCCTCAAGAGAAATGCCATAATATGCCAAGAAAAGCCTCCCATCAACAAGTGTGCCTCACTTTTAAAGACAAAATACCCAATAAGGGCGCAAAAATCAGACCTCACAAGTGTGAGTGATTGTGTTATCTTCAAACGAGGGGAAAACATCCTCAATATATAGTGTATCATGACCTTTTAATTAATTTTAGGTCATTAAAAATAGTCGACAAGGCTACAAACCAAAAATCATACTGTTTTACATTAAATTGTTAAATGAAACCCTAAATGAGCAATAAACAGGACATCAAGCCCCTTTGAGGGAGACGTTGGCCCTTTTTAGGGAAAAATATAGCACCAGATGGCAAACGTTCGCCCTCCTTGGGCCTCCAAACTCTGCCACACCTGCCAAACTACCCTGTCAAACTGCCATGCACTGGAGGTGACGTCAAGGGCTCCTAGATGACATCCTGGGCCATCAGAGGGACACGTTCCACCTGCAGTGGGTCAACCCCCTAGGGCTGGGCTTAGCCAAGGCGTCCTGGATGAAAACGTCCTTCTTCTTCTCTTGTGAAAAGGCTTGATCAATCATTGTCCTGTCTCTGCCCCTGATGGAGTCCCAACAACCATCTGATGGGCTCTTTAGCCCCATGGAGGTCCAAATTAATCATCTCCCCATGTGTACCGGTCGAACTGGTACCTTTCTGTCGGGCATGGTCCTGCACATCAAAAACTTTGCCCTCCATGGGCTCATTAGTCCTAGGGATCATAGCAATTTCAATCATATTTCATCATTAATTTTATCAAATGCATGCATAAAACCCCTAGCATATCATCCAATAGCTCAAAGACATAAAAATGACCTACTATACAAAGTTGAAGAAAAAGACAAAATGTCCTATTGGGCCAGCATCCATAAGAAAAGGAAAGTTTCCAGAGGATATCATCCAAGCCATGTAACACAAGGTGGTGTGGTCAAAGGATTTCCAGACATACAGGTAGAGTGAAAGACCAGGGTGATATTATCTGTGGGTGCCTTTGTAGAAGGTGAGTTGTACGTGTCATGGATGCAATTCTTTCCAAGCCCTTTACTGTCTTTATTCTTTCTTTTCTTTATTACTTTTTCTTTCTTTTTATTTCAAGGTCTAACTAGAGGACACTGCCTTGGCGTGGTGACCATTGTGGAGTGTAGCCAACGCTTCCTCCCATGCATCCCTCCATACTCCTCACGCCTTTCCCTTAACACTCACGCTAATGTGGGTAACTCACGTTTTCAATCTTGGAAATGAGATGGAAACATATCATATGGAGTTGGAAACCTCACATGGGATGGAAACATCTCCGTTCAAGTCAAGGAAACTCACCTTTAATGCATGCATGGGCCTCTCCTCAACCAATACGCCTCTCATTTTCCTTGCCTTTTCTCCATCCTTTCACCTTTCTTTCCTTTCTCACTCAACCTAAAAGCCTCTTCTCCCATTGGTTGTTTTTCTCTTTGAGTTGTCTTGTCCCTTGGATATTTGACAAGTGTTGAAGATCCAAGAGGGGTCTCTTTAGCTTCTCAAGCTATTTAAGAGACCTCTCACTCCCTCATTTATCACCTTTCATTATTGCATTGTTATGCTACTAGTTTCTCACCATCCCATTCTCTCTATCTCTCTCATTATTGTCGTATTTCTTCACTAGTGTTGTTCTTGAAGGGCTTGTGGCAATTAGTTGTCACAACCTCTTCCCATTGGATAATAAAAGGAAATAGCTTTGGAGGATTCAAAGATTTCAAGACTTGTCTGGATTCTTTGCATGATTATGAGGTGAAATTGTTTTTGTTTTAAGTATTATTGTGATTATAGATAGATTGTTAGGTAAATTAGTTTACTTGGCTAGGCTTAGTGATTGTATAATTGCTAGCTTATATGATTCACATCTACTAGTGATAGAAATTAGTTTATATTATTAGTATTTGCAATCATAATCTATTCATCTCACGTTTTGTTTAAGACTTGCAGATTACTTCAAGGGGAAGCTATTGGGATAGATCCAAGCATGAATTTACTCTTACTTCTCATTTACACTCCAAAATATTTTCTAATTATTTCCATGCTCTTTCATTTCTGATTTTAGTAGCTAATAGGCTTAGATAGGTCAATTAAAACACTATAATTTTTTGGTTTATACATGCACGAAATTTCTACCTAAAAACAGAAATTTCATAACATCTTTTGAGTGTGTTGCAACTCAAATCAACAAGCAATAGCTTGCTGATTTTTGCAGGTTTTTGCCAAGACAAGAGGGCATACTGCCCATTTTTGTGCACAACACACCCCCAAACAACTCCTCTCATTGTGGTAAACATTTCTCCTTTCCTTCTATACTCTAAATCACTGTAAAGCAAGCCCAAAGGAGTTGTACCCAAGTGGCTTGCATTCCTTCTCTTTCCGTCTTATTTTTGCAAGTTTTAGATTAGATCTCTTTCGTTTACTTTTCCTGCTTAGTTTAGCTAGATTAGTTGTGATTTCTAAATGCATGCCTAACTTAAAATAATCTAGAGTATATCTCATAATATATGCTAGGTTAGAGCCTGTGGAGGCATCGTGGATATTTGGCTTTCAGTTTATCTTACCTTGCATGCATCTTTAATTTCGTAAAGCTTCACCTATCACACATGCATGCGCTAATCGGTTAATTAACTTTTCAGTTCTATCTTTTACTTTACATGCAAGTAACTATTTCTTAAGTCCTTCATCTTATGTACATGCATGCAAGTATCGATATCTTAAGGGCTTAATCAACCTTTTACAATTCCACAAGTTACTTTTAGTTCTCATACTTCACATTTGCAATATAACATTCAAGAACTCGTTTTGCAACTTCTTTGTTAAAGGGCTTCAGCCCTCACGTATTTCAATTTTCAGTACTTTGGCAACTTTATTGAGCAAGCTACAAGCACTCAATCACACTTCACAATATTTAGCTCATAGATCTAAAATTCATTAATTAGACTTAATAGGACACCTTAACTCACCATCTTCGCCACTTAAAAACTGGGGTTTTGAGGAAAGCCACGGAAATTTTTCTGAGTACTCGGCCTTAGGGTTGACCTGTGAAGCTAGGGTAGGCCTCGTTGCCTCACTTCTTGAGCATCCAACAACCACTTGGTAATAGGGGGAGGAGATTTTTGGGTTGACATCTAGATAGGGCTAAAATTAATCTCACAGTTAATCACTTAATTCAATTTTCAGTCTACAACACCAAGCAATACAGTTAAACACTTGCAAGTTCATTGATCTCACTGTCTTTCAATTTACTTTCATATGCAAGTTATCATTTATGTGTTGTCGAATCATTACTTAAGTGGTTATATCTTTTCATCTGGAGCACTTTAGTTTCAAATCTTTCATCTTTATTTTGTTCCTTTATCTCGTGATGTGATCCTTCAAGAAGTGCGCATCCACCTGGAGGCATTCTCTTGATTGGGTCTTGAGTGATTTGAGTCTCTTGGCCATTGAAAAGCAGTCCAACGGAGCTCTATCTGTTGTGAGCATGCTTGGCTTCATGTGTTGAATTCTTTGTCTTATGTATCTTTAATTCCTGCACATGTGAGCAAACTTGTAAGTATATTGTATATCTTGTATCTAGTCTAAATCTGTATAGTTGATATATTCTTTTGTATCTAATTATATCTGTCTTTGTAATACTTTGTAACTGATTTTGTAACGAACATCTCCCTAACTTAGTTGACCCCATTGCCCAATCTTAGGCACTAGTCTTTGTTGCCCTAGGAAAAGGTCTCACGCTCATACTTAGATAGTTGCATCGTGCATTTGTTGATTGACATCATAGGCTAGATTCCCCCATACCTTTTAACCAATTAAAACCAACTCCTAGAACATCAAAACTCTTAATCTCATCTAGTAATTAGGGTCTACCCCCCTTGGCTTCCCTAGGAGTTAGCCTAGACGAAAGAGGTTCAAGTCAAAGTGACAGCGTGGACTTTGAACCTAGGCATTGTGCCTCCGAGGACACACTAAGAGAGCAGGACTTAGCTCACGTTTGCAAGTGTGTATAAGGACGGCAACAACACCTTCCAGATATTATACAATCGAGAGAAAGTTGATAGGCATGTGATGAATCCTGATGGTCCTGATTATGTCAATGAATGTTATTATGATGTGCCTCCACGGACCATTGAGTATGATCCATCTAAGCTACCCTTTATGCAGGAGGACTGCATAGACACACTTCTTCCATGAACAAATCAATACAAAGAGAAACTTTCAAAATACCATGGGAAGGAGCCAGGGCCTATCCAGATTTTGAAGAAAGAAGATGAGAAACATGAAGAAATCATCAAAGAGACAGTCCACACAGAGCCTCCATGCTTTGAGAATACACCTTGCATCAATTTTAATGAAGGAAGTCTTGCGCTCATGTGGGACAAAAGAAAGGGCAAGCCTAGATATGACCAGAGAGATAACTCATGGCTTGGCCCTTACATCATTAAGAAGAAGTCTGATAAAGAAAAGTACTATCTGGCAGCATTAGATAGGACGAAGATGCCATTACTAGTGCATGTATCTCTTCTCCAACCTTACATCCAGGGCACATGACTCCTTCAGGGTCCATGGCCCAGGTAAGTAGGTAAGTCATCTTGTGTTCCCCTGCATTTGCATCTTGATTGCTCATACTAGTTTAGATGCATTTCATTTTCATTTTTCTCTACTTGCATATTGATTTCATGTTTAGCTTAGAAATTTTTGAAAAAATGTCTAAAAAAATATTCTAGATTAGTTTTCATTTTTGGATTTCTATATATATATATGGATGAAGGGGGTGATAGCACAACCCTAGATGCTCTGATCCTTGTTATCCCCACTTTTAGGGATAACTAGGAGATTACATCTTGAGGCCCACAGGTCCTAGACATGGAGTGTCAAGAGCCAGATCGACTTAAGCATGGCCCTGGAGGGCCCATCTTTTTTTTCCCTTTCAGCGCCTCTACTTTGTTAGCAGCAGCAGCATCCATCACCTTCGGCTTGGTCTTGTATCAGAGATGGTTCTTGCTCCATGAGGTAACGAGTCCAGGTATCATGGTATGTGTCACTCTGATCCTCAAAACCTTTGAATATGTGCATTTAATTCCTTTTGTTTCTAACAAATGCTTGGATCTTATACTTGTCCACTTGACCATGTCTGGGGGGAATGACAGGATGCCCTGGTAATCCTGTTCTCGTAGGTTTTGGTTTTCCACTGGGGGGGTTTATGAAAATTCACTGTCCTCTCCCTTTATATTACCACTTTTTCATCTTGCTTTCCACTCATATACCCTATTTCACTTGTCCGGGCATTGGGTTGGCCAATCAATTAAGGGTTTCACCTTGCCTTGTGGGAAGAAGGGGCTAAAGGCCCAGAAGGTAAAAGCAAGCTGGCAAAAGATAAAAGCCTAAAAATAAAACCTCGAGATGCTTCGCCCAGGGATCCCCAAGAAAGAAGTAAAAGGCTTCTCGGCCAAAAAAAAGAGGGACCCATAAAAATAATAAAACAAGACCTATTCAGAGGATAGGTGGTCTCATCACGAGCCAGTCTATTAGGTCCATGGGTACCTAACAGTATGACACTACTAGCAGTTGGTTACCACGCCAGGGTAGTGACTCTTGGTTGCATGGCCAAGAGAAAGGGGGTCTCATCACGAGCCATCCTTCTCATTTCTGTGAAAGTACTTGTGGGTAACTCTGCCACCACTGGTCACCACGCCAAGGCAGTGTCCCCTGATTAGCCTCTTGAAAGAAAAAAGCAATAAAGAATAAAGAATAAAGGCATGAATGGGCTTGGAAACAATTGCATCCAGGAAAGGTGCAGCTTGCCTTCTACAAAGGCACCCATAGGTAAAGCTCTGCATTTCCCTGCTATCAAGACATCCCTTATCCACCTCGCCCACTTACATGACTTAGATTTAGTCTTTTTCGGGAACATCCCTTTTCCAGTGGACACTAGCCCAATAGGACGCCCTGTCACTTTCCCCAAACTTGTATTGTAATCTTGTATGATGTCTTTGAGAATTTAACTGGGTGTTGACCGCCTCTCCAACACAGGTGGTCAACTCCATCTTCCATGAAGAGATGCATCATCAGATGCAAATTTGTCGAAGACTTTGGTTCTACAGGGCATGTTTGGCCCTAGCACTTCTTTTTGTAATTGGAATTTTTGCACCCCTGGGTGGGTTAATAATGTAATAGGTTTGCATGAGTCATGTCTAGGTCAGTTACCTTAGGATCGGTTCACTAGGAGAGTTCCTTTCACCGAGGGTTTTTTATCCTCGGGTTATCAATTGGGCTTTTCAGCCTTATTGATTTCCCTTGAGTTTTTCCCTCACACTTGCAATAATTCCTCCAAAGTGGTGAACGACGTTCTAGTGGGTTTATATTTTGGTAACTATTATAGGGAATCATTTTAAATGACCATGCAAGACATCTTAGAAAGTTTCGCGGAATTTCGTCGAGTCTAAGTCAATTTTTTTTTAAATAATGAAATTTCCCTAAGTTTGGAGGTTTAATTATTTAATTAATTGATTATTTTTTAGCAAATATTGTAAAAACTAGGTCCTTGGAATTTTAATAGGGGTATTTGTGCTCAAAATAAATGGAGTAGCACCCCTCACATCCATGGACCAAGTTTCAGCTCAGTCGGACAACTTTTGCTATGGGTTTGTCCACCCGGAGTGTCAGTTAGTCTAAAACAACAATTTTAATTGCTAAAGTCCAAACATGGCAAAATTGTAAAAATGTAATAATGAGTTAAACGGATGTTAAATGGTGGTTAGAAGTTAGAGAGAGACTCCCTAAACCTAAACCTGCCCATCCAACCTTGTTTCAACCCTTTAAACACCCTTACCCCCTCACCACACTCAAAAGCTACGCCCCCTTAGGGGGATTGACGTTTTTCCTTGGAGATTGATGTTGTGACCTACGTGGGGCCCCCTCCTTTGTGATTTCCCTTCCTTTAACCCCCACATCTCACCCTAAGGTGATCCCACACCTTTTCCCTTATCCCAACACCTCTATCCTTTCCATCTCCCCCAAGTGGTGGGCCCTCCAAGAGGAGTTACGCCCCCCTTCACTTGGAAATTTCTAGAAATAATTTTTAAAAATTATTTAATTTCTTCCACTCCCCTAGCACAAATCCCATAGCCTCCCACTTGCCTTTTTGTTATCCCAACACCTCCCACAACTTTCTAAACCTTAGATCTAGGATTCAAACCCTAGATGGTGTGCCCTAGCCTAGAGATCTGCTCTTATGCTTGGTGGTGGACACTTGGCATTGATCCAAGAGAGGTAGGTTTGTTTGTCCAAGTATAAAAATATCCCTCTCCTCACTCCCAACTCAGGATATCTTGAGTTAAAGTTATGCTACTTGATTTCTCACTCTCTCTCTCTCTTTCATTCATCATTTTCATTCTCTTGCTCTTTAGGGTTTTGGAGATAGTTTTCTCCAAGATCCTTCTTCTTGAGTAATAAAGAGAAAACTTTGGAGGATTATTGGAAGAATCATGCACATGCTTCTTCTTTCCATACACATGAGGTAAACTTGTTCTAAGATTTTGTTTGGTGATTGTATCTTTGGATCCTAAGGTAAAATGTTATTTGGGTAGATCTAGTAATGCACATGCTTGTAGATCTATGTATCTTGATATGCTAGATAGGATTGAAATGTCATATTATTAGTATATGCAACATATTGTCTATTGTATGCCATTATTGTTCAAGGTTTTTGCAGGTTTAGCTTCAAGGGTTTCATTGGGACAACCTCAAGCAAGAAGGCTCCCTTGAGACACACTCAAACTCCATTTCTTTCTCACTCTTACTCTTCTTCTATATTGTTGTTCATTCCATCAATATTTCAGCTAGCATAGCTTAGTAAGATAGGTCATTTTTAATCAAAATTTATAAATTTTTCTTGAGAAAATTTTTGCCCTAAAAAGGCAAAAGTTTTTCTTCACTATATTGGTTGTGTGTAGCATTTCCAGCAAGGATACCTTGTTGGTTTTTGCAGGTTCAGATCTGGTTGAGAGGGGTTTTGGTTACCCAAAAGGCATCCACACAAAACTCAAAGACCCCCAAAGGGATTGGTAGTTATTTCTCAACCTTCCTTCTTCAATTTCTAAGTATTTTTGTCATTTCTTCTCTCTTTTTCTTGCTTGTAGTGGCTCACAGTTGTGGGAGAAGGAGTGGTACGGCCTCCTCCCACGTTTGAGCCTTGGGGTAGTTAGGGTTTACTTAGATCTTGCTTTTTCATCTCTTTTTTTGCCTTTTTGAGCTAGGACTTGGGGATTAGGGTTTTTCTTGGTTTGCTTGTTTGTTTCTTTCCTTGCTTACCTCTGTTGCTTGCTTGTCTCTATTTCTTTTCTCAATATTTTTCTAAGTAAGCAAGCTAATTAATTGCCTACCTATTTGGGAGAGGAATACCCCAAAAGGTTGGGTTAGGATTTAATTTGTGGTTGAATATCTAATTGTTAATACTCTAAATATTCTAGATCTAGATCTAACACTTAATAATTCTCTAGCTTAAGCCTATTGGGCCTCATAATCAACCTAACTAGATCTCATGCATGCTTAGTTTACTACAAGTGTTTATCTTTATGTTCCATGCTTAGATCTATAATCCTTAGTGTTTAGTTTCTTCAATAAGTGGATGGTGTTCTTCTTTATTGCATAGATCTCTTTAATGCCATTTGCCATATGCTCTAAGTAACTTAATTGATAAGTTGATAAGTAGGCAAGAACTTAAATTTATTTTCCTTTCTCACACTTAATGATCATATCTTAATGCTCTTAATCATTAGATAAGAGTGTTTCTCTTTTCATCTTGTTGGTAAGTTGTCCTTGCCCTTGCACTTGATTTCTTTACTTTGCAAGCTATTTAATTGTGCATCTAAGTGACTTGCTCTCACATAGCATATATGTGTTAATTCTCTTAATCTCTTAAACTTAATCAACACATCTTTAAGGCTGAAGTGAGTTTCGGCCAAGTCACAAAATCACTCTTTAAAAGTGTCATAAAACTCTTAAAACACTCTAAAACACTCCTAAAAGTCTACCTGATTCATATAATAACTTAATAAACTCTTTAGGGTACCTTAGACCACCATCTTCACCATCTAAAACGGGGATTGAGGGGCAACTGAAGGTGTAGACCGGGGATGGTCACACAACGCACAGGATGCATCCTTTCCATAAGAACTCTTTCTTCTGGGCTGACCTGCGAAGCTAGGGTAGCAACACTTATTGAGCATCCAGCAGTTATTTGGCAATAGGGGGAGGAGGCTTTGGTGAAAGCTTAATAAAACTTAATAATCTTAAGAAATCTTAATCACTCAACCTTGGACTTAATTCTCTAAAACTTTCATGGGTTTAACAATTAAAAGTGGTTGTCTTTCATCTTTAATACTTGTGCTTAATCTTCTTTGATGATGTATTGATGATGATCTCATAAATATTATATGATGCTTTGATCTCTTTATATCCTGCACAAACACAAAAATAAGTAAAGTGGTTAGCTTGTTTGTTGTACTTTAGCATTCTATCTTGTATCTATTTTGAGTTTGATTATTCTTTTGTAAGTAAGCTTGTAATTATACTTGTAAAGAAACCCCCTTTAACTTTAGTTGACCCCTTGCCCAATCTTAGGCACTAGTCTTAGTTTCCCTAGGAAAAGGTCTTGCTTAACATACTAACCCTTGCATATTGCATTGCTGCTTGTGCATCTTAGGCTAGAACCCCCTAAGCCTTAACAAATTAAAACTAACTCCTAGAACTTAACTCTAAAACTAATCTAGAAACTAGGGACTACCCCCCTTGGCTTCCCTAGGAGTAAGCCTAGATGAAAGAGGTTCCGGTCAAAGTGACAGCGTGGGCTGTGAACCTAGGCATTGTGCCTCCAAGGACACACTAAGTGAGTCGGACTTAGCTCACATTTGCAAGTGTGTATAAGGATGGCAACATCTTTGGTGCCGTTTCTGGGGATAAGTCATTTATCCTTGGTCAAAACGACTTAACTTGATTCTTTAAGAACTAAATAATAAAAAAATTAGGCCTTGAAATTCTTTGAACTTGTGATTGGTTAGCTTTGTGTGATTCCTGTCCAAGTGGTGACTCCATTGAAAAAATCTAGCAAGTATACTACTAGGAGCACTTCACAAGGAGTGGTTTATTCTTTTCCCGAACTCAAAAAGGTTTATAGGAGAAGACTAAACCGCTTAGCTCCTAGGAGACTACTTGAAAGTCTTGGGGAAGAAGCACTCACCGATATCCAATTCTTGTTCCAAACTAATAATCAACCAACTGTTAATAATCCCACCAATAATTCTCGGTCCCGGATAACATGGACCATTGGCAGGTTTTTGATGATGACAAACAGGTGGTCAAATTTTTACTTCACATCCATGAATTTTCAAACTTAGGCATAAGTTTGAAGGAAGAAGGTTTCCATTACACTGAGAATGATGATAAGGTGAAAGCACTACCTAAACGAGTGGTTTCTTCAGAAAAGAATTTTGATAGACAGGATGGTCATAAGCAAAAAGATGACACAAAGAAAAAACTATGTGATTACCTTAAGTAAATATTGGAACTAATGAAGAGCCTAAGTTAATAAAAGTAGGCAAAACTACCCCTATAGATGAAAGGAATGAAATTGTTAAGTTATTAAAAGAATATAGGGATGTCTTGGCCTTTAGCTATGATGAACTCAAATTCTACAAGGAGGATGTGATTCAACATGTGATTCCTCTTAAGGAAGGTACCAAACCCTTTAGACAAAAGTTAAGGCAGTTGAACCCCAAGTTAGCTCCTTTGGTCCAGAAGGAGTTACATAAAATGTTAGAAGCGGGTATCATTGCACAGACTAGACATGATTCTTGGTGTTCGAATATGGTAGTTGCCAAGAAAAATACGGGGAATATTCGGATATGCATTGACTTCAAGAATTTAAACATTTCTTGCACATGACCATCTTATCTTCTAAGAAATATATACACATGATATGTATGTAAACATGGTATGTGTAAGGATTATGTTACAGAAGAATATTGTTACCATGACTAGTAGAAGAAGTCTGCTTCATTCTGCTTGACTTTCTTTGAGGGTTCCTTTTCTTTGGCAACTATTGCTTCATGTGTTTCCTTCCTTTTCTTTAACTCAAGACACTGGTTCCTGTAGTGACCATATTTTTGGCAATTGAAGCATTGTATTTTTGACATATCCTTTTCTTGATTTGGTTTCTTCCTTGAGCCAAACTTATTTTTCCTGAATTTCTTGAACTTTGTTGTGTAGTCTTGATCATCATCTTTCTTTTAGGATTTCTCTTTTGTGCTAATCCTTGATTCTTCTTGTGCACAACAAGTCCAAAGTTCTTCAAATGTGGGATACTCCGTTCTTGTGTTCATGCCTGCAGCAAATGCATCCCATGTCTTGGGAAGGCCATTAAGTACCATATTTACTAGTTCCTTTTCTTAAATGATTTCCTCAATAGCTTGTAGTTGATCTCTTAACTGAGAGATTCTTACAAAGTATGATGTTATGTTGTCATCATCATTCATTTTCATGTCACAAAGCTCATTCTTCAGACTCGCCACTTGTCCAATATTTCTGATTGAGAAGAGGTTAGTTAGGGCATCGTACATCTTCTTAGATGAGTCAAGATGAGAAATGTAGGGTATCAAATGGTCCTTTACAGAGACCACTATGATGCTCATAGCATTGATGTCATTGTCCTTGAACTTCTCCATAACTGTAACGTTCTGAGGTTCCTTCTCTTTTCCCGCTTCAAACTGTGGTTCCATGATCTTGCCTTTCACGATATCCAACACTTTATTCTTGGTAAGGATGAGGTCAATCCTTGTCTTCCATGCTCTAAAGTTAAAAGCCCCTTCTAAATTGTTTTTCGACTTCATAGAGTAAGTCATGACTTCTTTGACTTGGCCAACTTTTGACTTTGACTTGGCCAACCTTTTGCTTTCACCAAAAACTCAAACTTGACACCTTGGCTTGCTGAGAGTACCAGGTGGTGCACTAGGCTAGGGTGCACTAGGTTATCCAGAAATTAGGTCAAGCACTTCACTTAATGTGCCTCAACACAAGGGTTAGGGTTTCGTTGCTGCCGCAAAACTTTGACTGCAACTGCAACTAAGCAAATCCTCCCAATCTACCTTCCAATGGTTAGACTATCTAAAGATAATGTGGGCCCATAACATGTTAGAATAATAAGTGTGCTTGTTTCACCATAGACAATATAGCAATATTGTCACCCAACCATAGGCACAAAGGCCACCCCCGAGCACCTTAAACTTGAGAGACAGAATAATTCTGGAAGCAAACTCTAGAACCAATAGCCAACCAAGGTAGCATACCTCTATCCAAAGCTAGAGTACCAAGCAGAAAGTCAAAACCGTAACCAGGAAGAAAGTCCAACCATAACCAGAGACCAAGTCACTATTGCAGCTCTCCTCTAGTCATGCGCACCACTTGTCCTTATGCAGTTGTGAGAGTGAGAATGACAAATAAGCTCTAGCACCCTCTTATTTATAGTCCTTGAAGTGACCTCACTGGGTCGACTTCTACTTCTAGAGGATAATAATTTAATATAAATTATTATATTAAGCCGACTTGTCTTCTAAGGTTATTTCCTAACCTCCTAGGGTTTCTCTTGCTTCTTGAAATATTCTAAACTCATCCAAGGTTACCTGTAGAGGTTAATACCTCCCGCAGCTACCATACTATCAACATTTGGCTCATATGTGGAGGAATTTCATACACTTGATGCATCTTTTGATGAGGTCTTTCCACTTTCTTGATGAGTTTGCATATGGATGGATGGTGATGTTTTGACTTGTTTGACTCTTTCCTCCGTGGATCTAGCACTTTGCACATTTTTTAGGACATATCAGTAGAGCACTCCCTCTCTTGGCAGTTTGATGCAACACATGTTGAGGCATATTCACACATGGTCATATTTTATTTGCTTATGCCTTAGATGAAGGGAAATGTCCACATCTTGAAGCTTTATTACACACATATTCATGGTTATGGAGGATATGTTCATCTTGGAGAGCTACATGTGCCACTTGGAGATTTTAATGCTATATTTAGGGTTTTGACTTTGGTTCAAAACTTCATTATGGAGGACATCCACTTATTGGAGCCTTGTTGCACACATAATCATGCATCTAGTAGAGTGTTCCACCATTTGAGGCAACACTGCACACTCTTCCATGCCTTATTGATGGGATGTTTCTCCTGGAAATCTCATACTTGCAATCTTTGGAGTGTTGACATGTTTCATGCCCTATTTTGAGGAGACATCCACCTTGAGGAGGTTGCTTACACTCATATCTATGCTATTTTGAGGATACGTCCACATTGGAGGAGCATTGTTGCACATTTATTCATGATTGGAGGAGGGCATCTTACCTTAGAGAGACACATATCCACTCTTGAAGGATTTTACTTAGTCATTGCACCATTTTCTATGCCATTGATGAGGCTAGATGTTTGATTTATTACATGGCTTCATTCCTTCTTTGATGAAGACATCTTATCGTCATGAAGCATTCTTTATTGGAGCCTAATACATGTGGCATGACCACTTGTTATTTTAGGTATTTGTTGACTTAGTAGTTGGAGGATATTGTTTCTTTACTTCTCCCTAGGATAGATCTAGGGTCTTGGTAGTAGATACTATTATTTAATTGTAGCTGAAGATGGAACTCAAACCTATATAAGGGTTTTCTCTTTTCATTATTTCTTATGGTTGGATTTTTGGAGTTTCCCCTTCTTAGAGCTTAATGAATATATCTTTCTTGGAGCATATGTGACATGTAAGGGTTTCTTTCTTATCAATGTGACACTGATTGTTCTAATGCTTTTTATTGTTGCTTATGATTGTATAATTGCTAGTACTTGCTATTGATTAGCCATTAGTGAAGAGTACATCTATCACACTGGAAGTGTTTTGTGTGAGGAGTTTCTCCCTCCTTAACTCTTTGTTGTCTTGTCTATGGAATATTCCCTTGCATATTATATCTACATGAGTGGTTGCTAGACTAATACTCCATGGTAGGGTCCACCTCATTAGCAAAGTTTTTGATGTGGCAATTTTAAGGCCTTCCTAGTATTCCTTTACTTTCATTTTTTGCAATGTTAAGTTCTTCTGGTGACATGCATATGTGGCCCTTGTAGTCTTGACCCTTTAATGAGTTTGCCCTCTTGGATTGGCTTCTTGACTCCATTTTCCCATCTTTGTATAGGCACTAATCTCTTGATCCTTCCAACATTCCTTTATATTTATACAACAAAAACATTGTTTTGCTAGAGCTATCTCTTCAAATCACCTTTGAGCTTCATTGTTATAGCTTTAGTAATCCTAATTCCTAGGGAAATCCCCCCTTGCGTTGGGGAAGAGCCAACATAAAGTGAGAGGATAGGTTGTTTAGGTAATAGTCATAACCATTCCAATAGTTCCCTCTAGGGTTGCACCTTGTGGATTAGGGTTTTTATCATTAAGTGTGGGTTGGGGAGATAACACAACCCGCTAATCATCTCTTCACCTTCTATCATTCCATCTCCCTTCACATCTTGTTGTATTCTAGTCAATTTCTCCTCAACTTCTAAGGCAAGCCAATGTGCCTCCTCAAGGAGCACCTCCTCCCACACATCTTCACTATCATAAGCCATCCTCTTTGGCTCTTCTCTTCCATGAAGCCCCCTATAAGGCTTCCAAGCATGCAAAAAACTTTTACACTTCCCTTTTAACCACATCCTCATCTCTACGAGGTCTACTCCTACCTCCTCCAACTTGTGTGCTTCCTTTCTATTTCATGTTGCCTTCTCAACAATCTCCTTGCTATCTGCAATTCCCTTTTGTAGATCTTCTACAGCATCTACCAAATGCCCCACTAGAGCTGTAACTTTTCCTCCAACAACTCTACCCAACAAATCCCTTATTGGAGTTGTCCTCTCACACAAATTCTCAAACCAACTATGATACCATATGATGCAGTGATAGGCTATGCTCATAACATAGTGCACATCAATAGACCATGGATAGCATAACATAACACAATGCAATATTATTGAAACTAAACAAATACAAAAACTAAAACAGAGCTATTATACTTGTTACATCACAATCTCAAAAATCGGATCACGGGCCTCTAACCTCACAACATTTGTTGGCATGCAAGCTCAGCTTTATCAAATATACTCTCACGAACTTCATGCTCCAAATTCTTTCCACTTCTACTCTTCTAACACTAACCTTGATCTCCACAATCAAAGCCAAGATCTCCAAGAGCTCTTCTGAGCTCTTGGCTACACCTGAACCTAAGATCTTCTTCAATGGTCTCCTTTCTCAAGAGATTCATCTCTCTATTTTAGATCTCCTTGCAATCCTCTTCTCATCTGCTTGGATCACCTTCCTCCCTTGAGATATCCAAGTGCCCACTGTTGAGCTACTCAAAGTTGTTCAGAAATGAATTTGGATGCTCATTTTATAGGCCTTAGACCTCCTATAAATCCGCTAATCAAAGTTGAACATGTCAACTGGGTCCACATTAACACTAGCTGATCATAGTTGACCATGTCCACTGGGTCCACATCGTCACTAAGAGCAACCTGGATTTATGCCTCGATCTCTGCCTCGTGGTCCCTTTGCCCTTTGTTAAACACTAGGAACTATCACTGGGATTCAACAAACTGGAAAATTTAAATGAAAATATTTGGGGGAGTGATGCACAATGGCCCATACACCAGGGATGCACCTACATCAAGCAGGTACATATTTTTTTTGCATAGTTTTTCCCTTCTGGATGGATAGTTACGAATCTCTATTACAAGATCTGCTTTACAACCAAGCTACTTTCGGCTATTAGACCACGACTTGGGGATATCTATTTCATCAAAATCACATAGGATTTACACATGGCATCATCCATCTAGAATACCACATTAGTTGTGGACCACCTTTAACAACACCTCCTCATTCTCACACCTGGAATCATATATGTTGCCCAATATTTATCCCCAAAAAATATTACCAAGAATGAATTTTTGGTAGCTTCATGACCCCAACAACGTGGTATAGCTAGAACTAGCTCATTCTATATTTTGGCCAAAACTCATAGTTTTCCTAAAAACAGTAACGCAATAACAAGAAACAGCATTTACAAACAAAAACTATAAATATCAGTAGAATTACCATCAGAGTGAGCATCGCAGACTCTGTCATGAGGAATATTGATTCCTCCAATAATCAAGGGTAATCCAGGTTCGAGCCTATGCAAATCAAAACCATGTCCAACTCTAAAAGGTAGCACTGGGGCACACTTGGTTGTAGCACTCTCGTTTTCAATCTCAACTGCAGTACTAGCAGCTTTGTGTACTGTGATTCTGAATTTGTTTGCTATGAGTAATATTTGGGCTTTTGATAGGCTGTAAATGGACCAAACCCAGATGGTCAGATGTCCATATGATGCAAAAACAAAAATTATATATATAGCAGAGAAGTAACAAATATTGATACCCGAATGCATGCAGAGAAGATCTAAATCTTACAACACATGGAAGTCAAACTTATTGTAGTGAAGTTGATGGGCTTAGATGAATCCTGAGTTGAGGGAAGTGTTGTAAGTGCATTTGGGCAATACAACTGCCGAGAACGCAGCGACCATAGTTGTTGCTCGCAGAGGTTGAATCTGAAATCAGCAGAAAAAGGATGTAGAGGAAAGAGGCAGTGGTATGGACAAAAGCCAAAATCAGAAATATATTCATTAAAGGATAAAACTACACGTGTTGAATGGTGTCCTTTGTTTAACGTGGAATGGATGAGGCAGTACAGGGGACAACCCCGATTTGCATCCACTTAAATTATAGGAATTTCATCTATTTCAGAAGCAAGGGCTAATTTAGATATTTTTTTGACATTCCAAATATTTGTCAAATTGTAAGACTCACCCCCATAGAAGGATTTTTTAGCTATTCTTTTTCGGAAGCAAGGGCTAATTTTGGAGATATTTTTGACATTCAAGTAGTTTTTTTTCCACAGAAAATTACACTTTATATTTGTATTATAAATATAAACTTATCGCTTACAAAATGTCCAAACTTACCTGTGTCAAAATGACCATAAGTAATGTCAAATACTCCCCATTACATCACATCAAGAGGACCGCCAGGCCATAACAACAAAACTACATATCATCTCAGGACAGAAACTATTTGTTCCTCAATAAAACACTGGTTTCTCACAAGACATTCAGAATCAAGAAAACATAACAACAGGTGCCACTAATTGACCCAAAAAAGAAAGGTTGAGCAACCACGAAAATAAAAGCTAAGTAGAACTAGTAAAGATTAAGAAACTGGAGTGGCCCCTCATGCTCCTCTGCACATTGGTAGTAGATAAGCTTCCAGGGATCCCTTATGAGTGCCTTTTTTGATAGACTATCTGCCTCTTTGTTGTCATTTCTACAAACATGAGCGAAGGATATTTTGTTGAATTGATTGATTAATCCAATGATACATTCCATCCAGCAGTCCAAAGTGATGACCAGTAGGCACCCCTTTCCCTTCAACCAATCAATTATAATCTTTGAATCTCTCATAACATGTAGCTCCTGGATAAAAAGACAAGAAGCCAATGTAAGCAAGGCCCAAAATCCAAGCAATTCGGCTCTGGTATTGGTATCGGGCCCACAATTAAGGAGTCATTTGTAACTACACTGCTCACTGATCCTGATGACACCCCCCGCTCCACTGTTCTGACCTGAAGATGAAGCTGCTCCGTCGAACCAGCCAACGGTGCCTCCCACCGCTGCAAGTGAAGGTCCCACTCTCTGAACAAATACTTTTGGAATATGTTTGTATTCCCGCAAAGCTAAAAGAGATCTATGAATCACTTTTTGAACCCTGGGAGTGATGTCTTCAAAGACCACAGCATTGCATTCCCTCCATAAAGACCAACAAATTAGAGCTGGAAGACTAGACAAATGAAATTTCGGGCTATCCACTGTTTGAAACAGTCCAACAGATTATTCCCAGCCCAATCTCTAGAATAGTTTGTATACAATCTTGACTTGTTCCATACTTCCATCGTAAAGGCACATTCCATAAATAGGTGCTTAGTCGATTCTGAATTCTTCAAGCATAACTTGCAAACACTTGGACCTATAAAACCTCTGCGCTAGAGGATCTCCCATGTTAGCATTTTATTTTCCACCAACAAACAGATGAATAGCTTGATTTTCAGTGGGCAATCCCAAGCCCATAAGGCCTTTCTCCAACCACCTATCTTGTAATTCCATTTCAGCTTTTATGTTGCTAAGTAGACATTCTTAACTGTAACATGTCCCAACAAGTCACCCCCTGTCGATTTTAATGTATCTGGCTTCTCTTGTAGAATGATTCCATTATTTATAAGAGCGCATCAATAGGCATGCCATTCTTCCTGTAGGTGCCCAGATATATCCAAATCCACACTAGTAAGCCAATTGGAAGAAATCCTGCCCACTTGTGCCTCAACATTGGCCTAGAAAAGGTAGTACACGCCTTTCCATCTTCATCTCATTCCCCCTAGGGTCACCGGGATTCCCCCCTTGAGGTGACTACCTCACCTCTAAAGTGACGGGGACACCTGCCTAAGGTGACAGTGGGTGGGTGACCTCTTAGTTGTCGCCATTTGGTGGTTGGGTCGGGATTTTCCCAACCTACAACTTGTGCGATAACAAACCTAACTGGGCCATTCTTCTGGCATGATTCACAGTGCAACCTGGAGAGATGCCCTAGGGAATGATATTTCAGACCATTTCCTACAGAAATTACTGTCTTGCACCAACCTCCTACATCAGACCATTCTTCGAAACTGCTCACAACTGTGAACTTCGAAAGAATGACTGCCCGGAGAGGTGGACCATTCTGCTTTACCACTTCTCAAACTGACTGCCAAGGAGAATGATTGTCCTAGACCATTCCCCCACACCGGTCACAAGGGGAATCATTGTCTATGTTACATCAACAATTTTTCAGACCATGATTGTCCGTTCTGGACCATTTTCCAAACTGGAAAATGATTGTCCATCAAAAATCGTGAACCACTTTCCAGACTGAAAGGTGACTGCACAACCTGGACCATTTTCCAAACTGGAAAATGACTGTCCATATATCAATAACATATCAGTGCTCCCTCCCAACCTGGGGAGTAATCACTTCCCTTTCCAATAAGGAATTCATCTCCACGAGTTCCATCTTGTCCCTTAAGTACGCAAACTTTTTATCTTGGACAAAAGCTTTACCAAAATATCTGCTATCTGCTCATTAGTGGATATATACTGGAGAACTACTTCTCCCTTCTGGACTTTATCACGCAGAAAATAATGCTTGATATCAATGTGCTTCTACCTGTCATGGAACACTGGGTTCTTTGAGAGCTTTACACAGCTCTGGTTCTCACAATATATCACAGTCGAATCCAGCACCTGATCAAACAGTTTAGAAACTAGCTTACGGAGCCACACTACTTCCATACAAGCATCACAAGCTGCAATATATTTTGCTTCTGCAGTGTTGAGTGCAACAGACTTATGTTTCCTACTAGCCCATGATATCGTGGCAAAGCTCAAACTGAAACATATCAGAGAAGTACTTCTTCTGTTATTTGCACTCCCTACCCAATCTGAATCGATAAATCCATGCAGTTGTATATCATAACTCAAACGTCCCACGAAGATATTGTTAGAATTAGGGCAGTAAAGCATAACAGTAATATCTTTTAAAAATTTCAATGAGTATAACAACTAGATCTAGAGTTTAGACATCAATCTCCACTACTTAAACAGTGTACATATCTAGGAGATCTAAAGAGTAAGACTGTAATACAAATCTGAATTCAAACTTAGATAAAGACATACAAATCTAAACTAAAAATCAATCTGATTATTAAACCATCAATCAAACTGTAGAAACAGAAAGGTAAACTCAATATATCGTTTAGATCTAATAACTGTTAATGCTGAAACATAGATCTAGATAGATCAGACTGTATAGAACTCAAAACAAAATACTAGATCTGAAAATGGTG
>ML796925.1:301366-337024 GCA_009831015.1 Picea engelmannii | reverse complement strand
TTGGCTCTCCTCTTCCATCAAGCCCCCTACAAGGCTTCCAAGCATGCAAAAAACTTTTACACTTCCTTTTTAACCACATCCTCATCTCCACAAGGTCTACTCCTACCTCCTCCAACTTGTGCGCTTCCTTTCCATGCCATGTTTCCTTCTCGACAATCTCCTTGCTATCTGCAATTCCCTTTTGTAGATCTTCTACAGCATCTACCAAATTCCCCACTAGAGCTGTAACTTTTTCTCCAACAACTCTACCCAACAAATCCCTTATTGGAGTTGTCCTCTCACACAAATTCTCAAACCATCTATAATACCATATGATGCAGCGATAGGCTATCCTCATAACATAGTGCACATCAATAGACCATGGATAGAACAACATAACACAATGCAATATTATTGAAACTAAACAAATCCAAAAACTAAAACAGATCTATTATACTTGTTACATCACAATCTCAAAAATAGGGTCACAAGCCTCTAACCTCACAACATTTGTTGGCACGCAAGCTCAGGTTTATCAAATCTACTCTCACGAACTTCATGCTCCAAATTCTTTCCACTTCTACTCTTCTAACACTGACCTTAATCTCCACAATCAAATCCAGGATCTCCAAGAGCTCTTCTGAGCTCTTGGCTACACTTGAACCTAAGATCTTCTTCTATGGTCTCCTTTCTCAAGAGATCCATCTCTCTATTTCAGATCTCCTTGCAATCCTCTTCTCATCTGCTTGGATCACCTTCCTCCCTTGAGCTATCCAAGTGCCCACTGTTGAGCTACTCAAAGTTGTTCAGAAATGAATTTGGATGCTCATTTTATAGGCCTTAGACCTCCTATAAATCCGCTAATCAAAGTTGAACATGTCAACTGGGTCCACATTAACACTAACTGATCATAGTTGACCATGTCCACTGGGTCCACATCATCACTAAGAACCACCTGGATTTATGCCTCAATCTCTGCCTCGTGGTCCCTTTGCCCTTTGTTAAACACTAGGAACTATCACTGGGATTCAACAAACTAGAAAATTTAAATGAAAATATTTGGGGGGGTTATGCACGATGGCACATACACCAGGGATGCACCTGCATCAAGCAGGTACGTGTTTTTTGCATAGTTTTTCCCTTCTGGCTGGATAGTTATGAATCTCTATTACAAGATCTGCTTTACAACCAAGCTACTTTAGGCTATTAGACCGCGACTTAGGGATATCTATTTCATCAAAATCACATAGGAGTTACACATGGCGTCATCCATCTAGATTCTAGAATACCACATTAGTTGTGGACCACCTTTAACGACACCTCCTCATTATCACACCTGGAATCAGATATGTTGCCCAATATTTATCCCCAAAAAATATTACCAAGAATGAATTTTCGGTAGCTTCATGACCCCAACAATGTGGTATAGATAGAACTTGCTCATTCTATATTTTGGCCAAAACTCATAGTTTTCCTAAAAACAGTAACGCAATAACAAGAAACAACATTTACAAACAAAAACTATTACCATCAGAGTGAGCATCGCAGCCTCTGTCGTGAGGAATATTGATTCCTCCAATAATCAAGGGTAATCCAGGTTCGAGCCTATGCAAATCAAAACCATGTCCAACTCTAAAAGGCAGCACTGGGGCTCTCTTGGCTGCAGCACTCTCGTTTTCAATCTCAACTGCAGTACTGGCAGCTTTGTGTATTGTGCTTCTGAATTTGTTTGCTCTGAGTAATATCTGGGCTTTTGATAGGCTGTAAATGGACCGAACTCAGATGGTCAGATATCCATATGATACAAAAAAAATAATTATATATATAACAGAGAAGTAACAAAGATTGATACCCGAATGCATGCAGAGAAGATCTAAATCTTACAACACATGGAAGTCGAATTTATTGTAGCAAAGTTGATGGGCTGAGATGAATCCTGAGTTGAGGGAAGTGTTGTAAGTGCATTTGGGAAATACAACTGCCGAGAACGCAGCGGCCATAGTTGTTGCTCGCAGAAGTTGAATCTGAAATCAGCAGAAAAAGGATGTAGAGGAAAGAGGCAGTGGTATGGACAAAAGCCAAAATCAGAAATATATTCATTAAAGGATAAAACTACACGTGTTGAATGGTGTCCTTTGTTTAACGTGGAATGGACGAGGTAGTACAGGGGACAGCCCCGATTTGCATCCACTTAAATTAAAGAAATTTCAGCTATTTCGGAAGCAAGGGCTAATTTAGAGATTTTTTTGACATTCCAAATATTTGTCAAACTGTAAGATTCACCCCCATAGAAGGATTTTTAGCTATTCTTTTTCGGAAGCACGGGCTAATTTTCCTATACCTCCTAATCTTCCTAACACGGCCAGGGTGTTCTCTTGGCACTCTAGAATGCTCTGAAATTCAATTTTTTCCTTTTCAACAACAATTTGCTCTGAGCTTTTGATTCCATAACTACTTATATGGCCTAATTCAGGCTCAGTGTCGAAAACTGGGCTCTGAACTTCAACTTTGTCCATTTCGACAACAATTCTTTTCTAAAACTTTTGTTTTAGCTTTGTTGGCACATGGGCAGACCCAGGGTTCAATTCTAACAATGCACCAACAAGCCCTAACTACTGGCCCTTTCGGCAACACCTGTGAAGCAGATGAAGTCTCACTCGAAGTAACAATAGGGAGGGTGCAGGACACATGTGTCTATAACCAGAGGAAATGCAAAGTGGATCCATGACAACCACACAGATAACCTAGCTATGCGTTATCAATATTATGCTTACTTCGCAGGATTATATCTTTGATATAACATTCATGAAATAACAGTATAAAATATGGCAAACAATCACAACATCAACCACAGAAACAACAAGATATAGGTGGTTCACTCTCTCCCTAGGGCTACGTCCACATAACTGTGCTTCTTGATATATTAGATGAAAGCATACAGTTCTATCTGCGCACTTAGCTTGCAAATTTCTCTCTTCTCTCTTTTTCTCTCCCCCTCCCTGCGCACCCAGTTGCACAGTTGATCTTCGCACCCATCTGAAGATCCATAATACATAATTCTCTCACAACACAACACTTCTCTCTATCAATACAACAATAGCACAAACAATAACAACATCGAGCATATTAACCAATGACGAACAAACCACCAACAATGAACCCTGCCCAACTCTCTTAGACCTTTATTTATACATTACAGTGACTCTTGGACAACCCTAGGCTGAAACCTAGGTGTCAAAACCCTAGATGCCTTGACCTGCGTTTTCAGGGCTTCGCCAACCTTTCTTTCCTTCTTTTCCGCGCAGTGCTCCAAAGCATCCATTGGCCTCTTTCTCCGCTTATTGAGTTGTCAACGAGCCATATTCTCTATTGATCTATCTTCCTTTATCTTCTAGTTCAATGGCTTGCTTTCTCTTACTTCGCTCCTTCTTTTTTTCTTCTTTAACCACTTCAACCTATCCTCAGTCTGTGTTCCTTCCGCACTCTTCGTACTTCATCTTTATTTTTCCTTATTCTTCGCTTTCTTCCTTAATACATACCCAAGGGCCAACAGGCCTCCAACACTCACCTGTGACTCGTCCCGAGTTATTGCAGGACTGAATTTTCTATATTACTTCGACTGCAGACTGCGCGAAGCAGCCTGTTCTTTCTGCTTTGTCCCTCCCTCTCGTGTGCAAACTGTCTTTTCTATGTCTGGTACCCAGTTTCAACTGCACCTGGTCCCGACAACGGAACCATTTGTTGGCACAGGGGCAGACCCAGGGTTCAACTCTAACAGCGCACCAACAAGCTCTAACTGTTGGCTCTTTCGGCAACACCTGCGAAGCAGATGAAGTCTCACCCGAAGTAGAAATAGGGGGGTTGCAGGACACAAGTGTCTACAACCAGAGGAAATGCAAAGTGGATCTAGGACAACCACACAGATAACCTAGCTATGCGTTATCAATATTATGCTTACTTCGCAGGATTATATCTCTGATCAAACATTTATGTAATAACAATATAAAAGATGGCAAACAATCACAACATCAACCACAGAGACAACAAGATATACGTGGTTCACCCTCTCCCTAGGGTTACATCCATAGAACTGCACTTCTTGATATATTAGATGAATCATACAGTTCTATCTGTGCACTTAGCTTGCATATTTCTCTCTTCTCTCGTTTTCTCTACCCCTCCTTGTGCACCCAGCTACAAGGTTGATCTTCGCACCCAACTGAAGATCCACAATACAGAATGCTCTCACAACACAACACTTCTCTCTCTCAATACAACAATAGCATAAACAATAACAACAACGAGCATATTAACTAACAACGAACAAATCACCAAGGACGAACCCCGCCCGACTGTCTTAGACCTTTATTTATACATTACAATGACTCTTGGCCGAAACCTAGGTGTCAAAACCCTAGATGATAAAACCCTAGATGCCTTGACCCGTGTTTCCAGGGCTTCACCAACCTGTCTTTCTTTCTTTTCCGTGTGGTTCTCCAAAGTATCCATTGGCCTCTTTCTCCGCTTGCCGAGTTGTCCATGATCCATATTCTCTGTTGATCTGTCTTCCTTTATCTTCTAGTTCAATGGCTTGCTTTCTCTTACTTTGCTCCTTCTTTTTTGCTTCTTTAACTACTTCGACCTATCCTCAGTTTGTGTTCCTTCCGTGCTCTTCGTACTTCATCTTTCTTAATCCTTATTCTTCGTTTTCTTTTTTAATCCATACCCAAGGGCCAACAAGCTTCCACTAACATGGCCCATCCAAGCTCATCGTTGAAACCATGGCTCTAATACCATTTTGTGGCGTGCCCAACCACCAACAGGTTAGGCAATGCCACTTCTCAGACATTTCACTTAGCTTTGATACCATTTTGTGACGTCCCTAACCACCAACAAGTCAGGCAATGCCACTTCTCGGATGTTTCAATTAGCTCTGATACCATTTTGTGAATTTCTATGCATGCATATCTAACACAATTAAGAGTTACATCGTTATGTTCATGCCACTTATTCATGCAGAAATAATCATTAAAACATACCAACAATATATGCATACACACGACATATTCTAACCATACAAAGATTAATGCGGAAATAGCAGTAAGCCTACACACAACATATTTGATATATCCATCTCTTACTCATCAAGTTATAACACCCGTACAATTACACAACATATAATTGACAAATATTTGGTACTTATCTTTCAATAAATGACCACCAATCTGCGTGCAGACCTTCCACAAACCTCCCAGCCTTAGACCATGTTGTTCATCATGCTCAGTAGTGGGTCGCCCCCGAGCTGGGACTAAGCTCCACTGGGCAAGGGATTCCTAGGCTAGGCAAAGACAATAGGAAGGTCGCACAGATCAATAGGAAGGATTTTCTCCCAGGGCCAGCTCACACGAACAACCTACAGCCTCTCATTCTCCACATGCCTATCCCACCCTAGAAAGTGTGCCCCTTCTCTGCTCAATAGTCCTCCGACTGCCCCACTTCCCTTCTAGGGCTTCAGCAACAAGTCAGACATGAATTTTCTGAGCACTATAGCTGCAGTTGGGCTCCCTCTGGGAAAACAGTTCTCCATCAACCTCTCTCACCTAGAGAGAGTTTCTTGCAGGCCTGACAACCTGCTTCTTCAGTCCACAGGCCTGACAACCCGCCTCTTCAAACCACAGGCCTGACAACCTGCTTCTTTAACCCAGCTTCTAAGTCAACTCCAGTAAGGGTGATGGCAACAACAAGGCTCAGTATAGCTCAGGTGATGGCAGCAACAAGAATCGTTAAGGCACAACACGACTCAAGCAAGGGATAGGTGTGAGCATGAATCCCTGGATGAATCGGGAAGGGTGACAGACTTCTAGAGAATCGTAAGGGTCATGAGGAAACTCAAAACTGGTCCCGACACAAGGATGGGGAGCAACGGCAGAATGGGAAGTGAACCCTCAACGTGTTGGCTTTCCCAGCTATAAAAAGCATGTGCCCAAGTTGACACATGTCTTCCTGAAGCCGCATGAGTTCTACTTAGCACTAGTTCCCCTTTTTTCCAAGAACTTAGGACAACACGACTTATGTCAACCATAGTCTTTGGGAATAATAATAAAATATTATTCCTTTAGAGATAAGCCCTAAAAGAAAGAGAGCAATAGGGTAGGGAAAATTTTTATATTTACCTGTTACACATTAGGGTTCTCTAATGTCCATTGGAAGACGTTGTGGACTTCGATAATGCAAAAGATAAACTAGAAAGGTTGAGTCTCTCCAGAGTAGTACAGTACTCGGAATGCGTTTGAGAGGCACTCGACCTGTATATTACGGGAGCCTCCCATGGCACCTTCTCTGCTATAGAAGTGTAGAAGAGTGTGGTAGCTTGTATTTTTTTTGTAGAGTGTGCATGCAAATAGCCACATGCATCGATTGCAGCCACCATGACCATCGATTGCAGCAATCTCTAGACTGCAACAATTGCAATGTACGTGGTTATTTTTAAAATTTTGAATTTTTAAATGATTTGTTATGTATGACAAATATAGACAAAAATTTCAAACACACCGGGGTTAATTAAATCACATCCGCACCCATTAATGGACGGTCAATGATGGTTGACCGCAAAACTAATGCTAAAGTCCCTAGCCGAAGGCAGGTACTAATAAGAGTAATAAGTCAATCCATTCTAGTATGTGCAGATTCAAGCATATTCCCCTTAGGTTTGATTAGTTGATGCGGCAATTTTTCCCCAACTACCCCTGCGACCCTGTCAACACATCTATCGGGCCCATATTCACCATTTCTCTCCCAAACTTCTTTGCCCAAACGGACGGACACTTGGAATTTATTTTCACCATTTTGGATGTGGATGGATTAGACATCAATGTTTGATCGGAGGTCAACATTCCACGCTTTACTTGGAGATCCAAGTAATATTTCTCATCTAAACGTCTGGTTGTCAAATCCGAAGGCACGGTGGGGTCAGAGTTTGAATTAGAATTAGGTTTTGGGAATTTGGCTTCGAGTACCGAAGCCAATCTATGGTCGATACTGGGGTCCTGATGACCTGTTCCACTGAAATTGTAGAGCATGTTTGCGTTGAATGAAGAACAATGCGAAACCCCAATAGAGTGCGCCCCTGAAAAAGATTATATTATATAAAAGCACAATTAATAATGAAATGTCATCCGTTCAATTTAATTCAATATCGATGATTATAGTAATTAGCTAAGTTGGATAGAGACAGTTTCTACCTGATAGAGTGACCATATCTACCTGCGATAAACGTTTTGCAGCAAAACTCTACGTGAGTTCGATTTCATTGAATTGTGGAGCAGGTATATTCCCTAGGATGTCTGATGCTAAAGAGATCCTCCCGTCTCTTCGTCCTTCTTCAACATCCCAAATTAATCCTCCAGCCTGCGCCAATATATAATGTCAGCAATATATATAGATATATAGTTACCCACATGAATGTTGAATGTTAACGTTAACAATAACAATATTGAGGATTAATCACCCATCTGGTGGGTGTTATCTCTTGCAGCGAAAGCAAGGATATCGACACGAGACGATATTCAGACATTTGGCTTCCAACATCAACTTTGCTTCATCAATTATTTCAAACCCACGAAGGCTCAGATTGTTTTCCGGCGAGTCTTTCTCTAGCATGAAATCTTTTAGGATTGATCCATCGCAACCCTGCAAGCATAGCATGTTACTTAGAAGGTGGAATAAAATTTATAGATTATGATGATCGAAAGCAAACGTTGTGTTATTTATTCTATTACTTTTTCGCGAGAGAACCATGTCATCACTTCATCGTTAATGAGAGACAAACTAACCATAGCACAGGGGATGTCAAAGAAAACCGAGAGCGGTCTTTGAAATTTAAAAAATTCAAAAACAAAAGTAGACGCGGGAGAAAAGCTGAGGGCAGACGTGTGAAATTTTGCAAAATTCAAAAATTTAAACGCGGGAGAAATACAATTGTTGCAGCATTCAAGTGTCCATGTACCACACGTGTCCTATGTCAGTTTGCACGGATTGCGAAACCTTTTTCTCGTTTCAAATGAACAAACGGTGCTAACGATCGTTTATGTCACGCGTCGTTTGATGGAGTCGAGCTCATCGGTCGGAGAATGCAATGGATAGAATTCTTGACTGGATGGCAGTCGTTGGCGTGATGGTCAGGGTTGGAATTTGACGGGCAAAATGCCCGTCAATTACTGTTGAATTTTTCGTGAAACCGTTTAGTCGAACGGGAAACTTACTTGTTAAACTGTATATTTGACGTTTAATAATGTTTCAAACCGTCATTAATTTTTATCTGGGGAGGGGATATATGCTGGGAGGGTTGGAGTTTCCATTCGTCACTCGACTGACCTGGGAGTGTCACCTCAGCTGACCTAGAAGCGAGTGGTCGTTAATGCAGTCTTAACTCGCGGGTGGTCATTAATGGAGTGTTAACTCTTATAACAAGGATCCACCGACCTCAGTTTTGATTAACCGTGGTCCGCTGCCATCCGCAAAACTGGTAAAATCTCGTAGACTTCAATGCAGTAGAGCAATGGTTTTTTGATACTTACTGCAGAAAACATCGGTGGAATAAGAAGTGGAGTGTAGCAGGGGGTTATTTTCATACCATTGATTTCTCAGGCATCTTAACTCTTTTTGTCAATGAAATCAACAAAGAACTTCTGGTCATAGATTTATAATCAGTAACTTGGGGTACGAGGAGGATTCACATTTGGATGAAAGTAGATGAGGATAAATAACAGATATAACCTTTTCAGAAACAGAAATTACTGACCATAGATTTATAATCAATGACTTGGTTACGAGGAACATTCACATTTGGGTGAAAGTACAAGGGCATAAATAGCATATAACCTTGGCCTAACAGATAACCTTAGCCTAAAAGAAAGAGATGGAATTTTCAAAAACATTCCAGGATAGATTCTGAGGTAAAGCATATTTTTTTGAAAGTTAAATTTATGTTTTTATTTATATTTTGTTATTTATTTATATTTTGTCATTTTGTTAAAAATTAGCAAAATTTAGCTGGGTTAAAATTTTAAGCACCATTCAACAAATGGGTTTCTCTCATATAGTTTTTATCTTTAGAATTTATTATAAATTCTTGCATATGCATTTTCTTTCCACTTTAAGAAGTATAAAACGTAGTTTGTGTCTATAGGGTGTAAGATTAACATTGCATATGGATTGATTTTGATTTTGAAAATAGAGTTTTTTTAGGAAATTAAATTTTGTTTGATTAAATTTCCTTTTTACTTTAAATAAAAAAATTCAGAATGTGATGTTAAGTGCTTTGAAGAAGAAAACCCATCCAAATTTGACCATGGAGTTGTTCATTTATGTTTTCCTTCGTCTTCAGTACTTATAATTGAATTTTGAGTTTAAGCATTGTGAGGTCATCATTTTGGCAAAGTTAAGTTGCACTTGAGTGCTTCTTTTTCTCTGGCCTTTCACTGTATATCAACTATGGCCTATGGTTAAGATTGTTCAACACCTCCACTAACTGGGTATTGGAAGTATTTTTTATGGTTAGGATTGTTCAACACCTCCATTAACTGGGTGTTGAAAGTATTTTTTATATATATGCATTTGCTTTAACTAAAGTATAAATTTACTTGGATCTCATTTTTATGGGAGTCTTCTTTTTAGTGTATATCAATGCTCCTTTTAGTTTGTATCAGTCCTATATTTTCACATTTTAGAGAGGATATAACACCATGGCTGGAATAATGCAAGTAAAAAACAATAAATACTGAACACTTTAATACTAAAATGTCTTTTTGCATAAATATTAAATGAATTTAATTCCAAATGTTGCACTTGCCAGTAATTTGTGATATTGCGATAACCACCTTACAACATTTTTTAGTCAAGACTCTACAATCTGCTTGGGGATACCTTCCCTGGCGCAGCCGCACCCGCAAGCACGTCCGCTCCCACAAGATCTTCTTCCACTCACGGCCCGGAGAACTCAAAGGTTCCTCTAATTCCCTATCGGGAATTTTCCTTACCCACAACAACTCTTCAAAAGATCTCCCCTAGTGATTGGGAAATCGGACTTCGCGATTTCGCGAATCCTATGGTCGCGTGTTTTGCGCCTCACGATTCCCCGAACTCCAATGTGAGTCAACGTTGACTTCCTTTCCTGCTATCGGATCTCTCACTATCGAGAAATCGCTACTCACTACATCAACAAATGAAATTTATGAACTCCGAACCCCGATGTACCGATACTCCGATGCACGTGTGGGTTTACTTTTCTACCTCCTGTCACTTCTATCGAGATTTCGGAATTCGCGGTATCGCGAATCCTGATGCCAATGGATTCGGGACTTGCCCTTTCTCGATCCCCGATACTATGCCACCTGTTCTCCACTAGCTCCTGCTGTAGCCCACACTATCCTATGACTTGTTGGGATATCGCGTATTGCGATTCCATGATGCAAGAATACCTTGCCCTTAAAATCTTCGATGCTCCGATCCTCGACTCCTTGGGATCTCCTGACACGCGTCCCAAACAATGGACGGTTCTGGGCTCGTCGGGATATCGTTGATCGCGATATCGTAATTCTCGTTGCAACAACTGGATGCTTCTACTCGCGAATCCCCGATATGCGATGTCATGTGTAGATCTGACGGTCCTTATAACTCGGATCGACGGCTCTACCCCCTCTTGAGCTTCGAACCTCTTCCACACTTACACTGTAACCTCCCTGCACCTCCGTGAGATCCAATGGCCCACAGAATTTTGCGAAATCTCCTCAAGGATTTTCGGTCGTCCGATTTCTTCCCTTCGTAAATCCACGGGATGACTAAATATCTCCTCACGAGACTTGCTCACCTACTCGCCAACCTGCGACACCCTTGCAACTTCCAGTCGCGCTTGTCTGCGCTGTTCTTCAGCAACTCCAAAAGCCTATCCTTCCTGAGCTTTCCACAGTTTCTCGGTCTCTTAGAAAGAGAGAACTCTTTGAACGCACTCCTTGCGGCGACCCTTCAACCTCAACTGAGAGTTGAAGTTTTTCTTCGACTCTGCGCACTCCTTGCAGCAGCAGTCTTTCAGTTCCTTACTCAGGTTTGCAACCCTGAGGCTTTCCCTGGCCTATGCACTCCTTGCACGGCACTGTGCCTAACTGCACCTTCGAGGAAATGAGAACAAAAGCTATCTCTAATTGAACCCTTCTGTCAACGCACTCCTTGCGGAAAAATTCGACTGCACTCCTTGCAGGAATCCTCTGGTTCAAATAGAGAAACAATTGAAACTCATTCCTTCAACCCTTCAGACTTCAATTCAACCATGGAATCACACACACACAGCATATAAAAGCAAATGTATGACAGGAAGCAAACATCCATAAACATATCAATCATCAACACACACAAAGAACAACACAAGCCATGAATTTGAATCAGAATCCTTCTATTAATTCAAATGTTTGTACATGGGTGTTTTTCATACAGTTCTCTATCTGCTCTTGCTCTCTTGATTGATAATAATACGATAATACAATGAGGGTGTCTATATCTGTTTTCCCTCTTCCTTCTAAGACTGTCTAATCTATGGATGAAATTCCTATCTACCTGCATTTACTAAATTAAATGTCGTCTATCTACTAAAGGACGAGAGCTATCCGCTCAAGGTCCATTTACAATGTACAAAGGTGCTCTTTCATAAATGACTCATTTAAGATTCGCGCAACAGTCCCAAAGCATTTTTCAAAATTTGTGTTGGTTGTCCAGCTGTCTTCTGCTTCCGCGCTGGCTCGCTTGATGAGTCGGTGATGCTCCTGCATCATATACTCCTCGGCTTGAAAATTTTCATGGGCTCCTGTCCATGAGCTCCTGCACGGTTTGTCCATGCCTCTGTATTTCCGCTTCAGTCTCCCAGCTGGCATCTTCCACTGGGTGGTTCTTCCACTTGACCAGATACTCGAAGTATTGTTTCCTCCTGGTCTTCTTACCCACTCTCTTATCCAGTATGCATTCCATCTGCGACTTCTTTGCAACTGGCATCTGTTTCATCCACTGGATCACTGGTTGTTCAGTTCCAGTCTCTGCTTCTCCAGCCCTGTATGGGTATAAATCTGCCACATTGAATATCGAAGATATCCCGATCTCATCGGGTAACTCGATCTCATAAGCATTTTCCCCGAATTTTCTCAAGACCTTGCATGGTCTGATTTTCTTCATTTTTAACTTATTATATGTTCCCCTCGGGAACCTTTCCTTTCTCAAGTGTGCCAGAATTAGATCACCAACTTCGAACTGAAGTTGTCTCTTCCACTGGTCAGCTTTGCGCTTATACTCCTGGTTTGATTCTATCAGTCGCTGCCTCACCTGGTCATGAAGTCCCTTCATTGCCTCAGTAATTTCTTCCGCACTAGCGCTGCTAGTGGCAGTCTGTTTTGAATTCCTCAATTCAGAAACTCCTCTCGGCTGCACGCCATACACAATCTGAAATGGACTTCTACCTGTGCTCCTATTCACCGAATCATTGTATGCAAACTCTGCCTGTGGCAATATGTTGTCCCAGCTGCTATGGTGCTTTGTCACCAAGCTTTTCAGCAAGTCTCCCAGACTTATGTTCACCACTTCCGTTTGTCCATCCGTCTGAGGATGATAAACAGAACTAAACATCAAGTTAGTTCCTAGCTTCTTCCATAATGTCCTCCAGAAATGCCCTATGAATTTCGTGTCTCTGTCCGAAACTATGCTTTTCGGTAACCCATGAAGTCGAACGATCTCCTTGAAAAACAGATTTGCGATATGAGTCGCATCGCTGGTTTTGTGGCAAGGAATAAAATGTTCCATCTTGGAAAACCTATCCACTACCACAAAGATTGAATCAACACCTCTCTGTGTCTTTGGCAACCCCAATACAAAATCCATGCTAATTGCCTCCCATGGCCTCTCTGGTATGGGCAATGGCTGATAAAAACCTGCATTCTGCTTTCTCCCCTTTGAACGCTGGCAAATCTTGCATCTATCCACAAACCTCTTGACCTCTGCTCGCATTCCTGGCCAAAAATATGACTCGCTCAGCTTTGCGAATGTCTTATCATGACCGAAATGTCTGGCCAATCCTCCGTTGTGTTTTTCCTTTAACAAGTTCTCCCTCATGGAGCATTTCGAAATACACAGTTGATTACCTTTGAATAGCAATCCTTCCTGGATCACGTACTCTATCCACTGGCTTTTATCCCTGAGAACTGGATTCTCAGTTGCTTCATACGCTTCTGCAAAATCTGCATGACCTGCATACATATCTTTGAGGTAATCAAAACCTAAGGTCTTGACTCAAAACTCCTGCAACAACAAACATTTCATGCTCAAAGCATCAGCCACTTTGTTAGCAGTACCCGAAATATGCTTAATCACAAATGTGAAATTCTGCATATACTCTACCCATTTTCCATGTCTTTGATTCAACTTCTCATGTTGAGTCACAAACTGTAATGCATGGTTATCACTATATAATACAAATTCTTTCGGGATCAAGTAATGCCTCCACTTTTTCAGTGCCTACATGATAGCATAAAATTCCTTATCATACGTGGAGTATTTCAATTTTTCCTCATTCAGCTTCTCACTAAAATATGCTATCGATCTGTCCTCCTGACTCAAGACCGCTCCTATGGCAAACCCACTTGCATCACATTTCACCTGAAATGTCTTCAGGAAATCTGGCAACACCAAAACTGGTTGTTCCGTGATCTTCCACTTCAACAGATTGAAGCTCTTCTCAGCCTCTGATGTCCAGTGAAAAGATTTATGTCGTTTCTTCACTGTATCCATCATCGTTGCACTAATTCCACTAAAATTCCTGATGAATTTTCGGTAGAAACTAGCCAGTCCATGAAAACTTCTCACCTCAAATACATTTCTCGGTGATGGCCAATTCTTAATTACTTCCACCTTATCTGGATCCATTCTTAACTCATTCGCCGAAATAACAAAACCCAAGTAAATGAGCTTTGTCTTCATGAATGAGGACTTATTCATATTTATCAACAGCTTCTCCTGCTGTAGCTTCTTCATTACAATGGCCAAATGTTTTAGATGTTCAGCCTCTGATTTACTATAAATCAGTATATCATCCAGATATACGATGACAAATTTCCCGATGAACTCCCTCAAGACTTCGTTCATCAGCCTCATAAAGGTACTCGGCGCATTCGTCAAGCCAAATGGCATGACAAGCCATTCATACAAACCTTTGTTTGTCTTGAATGATGTTTTCCACTCATCACCTTCTCTCATACGAATCTGGTGATATCCGCTTTTCAAATCTATCTTTGAAAAATACCTTGCCCCACTCAGGCAATCCATCATATCATCCATCCTCGGTAATGGGAACCTATACCTGATGGTTATCTTATTAATCGCCCTTGAGTCGGTACACATTCTCCAACCTCCATCTTTCTTCGGACTAAGTACTATCGGAACAACACACAGACTCAAGCTTTCCCTGACCAATCCTTTGTCCAATAACTCCTGGACCTGCTTCTTGACCTCCTCATTTTCTTGTGGCGTCAACCTGTACACAGCTTTGTTCGGCAAACTGGCCCCTGGTATGAGGTCTATATGATGACTCACGCTCCTCATTGGTGGCAACGAATGGGGTAATTCTTCCACCACGATGTCAGCGAACTCTTCTAGTAGTTCCTGAATCTCATCTGGCAAATCATCCACTCGTGTGCTAGTCAGAACAATTCTCGGTTTTCTGACCACAAAGAATTGTGGATCTTCTTTCTTCTTCAACTCCGTAAGAAGTTCCTTCCCACTCATGAGAAGTATTGTGTTGCTTACTTCCGGCTTCACCTCCTTATCCTTTATCGGAAGCAACATATGGGTTCTCCCATTCTTCTCTAAAGTATATGTTTTCATTCTCCCGTCATGAACCACATTTCTATCATATTGCCATGGTCTACCCAGCAATAAATGACAAACATCCATAGGAATGACATCACACAAAATTTTATCATTATATCCTCCTATCTTGAATTCAACTAAACATTGTTTAGTGACACTTACCTGATGTCCCTTCTGTAGCCATGAAACTTTGTATGGACTCAGGTGATCAGTTGTCTCCAGCTCTAATTTTTCCACCATCTCGGTTGAAACGAGATTATCTGTGCTACCACTGTCCATGATAACCTTGCACACCCTGTCCTTAGTCTTGCACGCAGTCCTAAAAAGTCTGGTCCTTTGAGCTGAGCTTTCCACCTCCTTCTCAGGTGTCAAAAGGACTTTATGCATCGCAAGCGATCTTCCACCTTCTGCACCTTCGGCTTCAACATCCCGCTTATGCGATTCGGTGATGTGAGCTTCCCCTGTGTCCTTCTTTTTCTCTGGACACTCGAATGACCTGTGCCCATTTTTTCCACATGTGAAGCAAGTGATTACTCCACCTCTTCCTCTTCCTCTGCCTCTGGTACGAGGAAAAGTGTTTGCGTCATCATAATCTCCTCTCTGTTTATTATGCTGCCCTCTCTGTTCAACATATGGCCCTCTCTGTGAGGTTCCACCTCTCTCAACTTTACCCTGAGGTTTCTTCCATTCCTCCTTGGGTTTCTGGTACTTGTCCTGGGCAACTGACTTGCCTCTGGGCTGGCTTCTACCTCGCCCTCGCTGTCCTTGCTTACGACTCAGCTTCTCTTTAGCTCTCAAAGCCATCTGATAAGCATCCTCCACCGTTCGGATGGTTGCCATACTCAATTCATCCTGAATGTCGTATCTCATACCATTCAAATATCTAGCAACCTTCTCATCATTGTTCTCTCGATGACCTGCCCCGATGTTCAGTCGATAGAATTCTTCAGTGTATTCTTTCACTGTCATCAGCTTCTGTCTCAGGTTCTGCATCCTCCTGAACAGAGTGATTTGATAATATCTCGAGATGAACTTTGCCTTCATCTTTGCAATCATTTGATCCCAACTCTTGATCTTCTGCTTGCCCTTGCAGCGTCTATCAGCTTGTATCTCATCCCACCATAATGTTGCATGTCCTTTTAGGCATGTGACAGCATGCTTGACTTTCTTGTCCTCTTCGATATCTTCATAATCGAAGTAGGTATCAAGAGCTCTAATCCAATCCAGAAGCTCTTCCGCATCCAAGTTTCCCTCGTAAACTGGGATGTCCATCTTTGCTTTCGCACCCATCCGCGCAATAGCTTTTATTAGTCGTTCATTCGCTGCATTCTCAGCCGTAACTTCCTCCTCTCGTTCAGCCTCAACTTCGCTTTCAGAATCACCGAGATCTCCTACACTAGTTGTGTGTCTTTGCGTTGTCTCCATGTCCTCAAGTCTTGCTCGAAGATCACACATTTGCCTTTCCATTTCTGGATTGACTACTTGTCTGCCTCTTCTTCGCACCTCCCTATCCTCTGGATCAGGTGATTTCCTTTCTCTCCTCGGCGGCATGGCGAATTCCCCTTCTTCTCTGCTACTGAAAGCAAAGAAATTTTCCCGCTATGATACGAAACCTGGCGCAGCTGCACCCGCAGGCACGTCCACTCCCACAAGATCTTCTTCCACTCACGGCCCAGAGAACTCAAAGGTTCCTCTAATTCCCTATCGGGAATTTTCCTTACCCACAACAACTCTTCAAAACATCTCCCGTAGTGATCGGGAAATCAGACTTCGCGATTTCGCGAATCCTATGGCCACGTGTTTTGCGCCTCACGATTCCCCGAACTCCGATGTGAGTCAACGTTGACTTCCTTTCCTGCTATCGGATTTCTCACTATCGGGAAATCGCTACTCGCTACGTCAACAAATGAAATTTATGAACTTCGAACCCCGATGTACCGATACTCCGATGCACGTGTGGGTTTACTTTTTTACCTCTCGTCACTTCTATCAGGATTTCGAAATTCGCGGGATCGCGAATCCTGATGCTAATGGATTCGGGACTTGCCCTTTCCCGATCCCCGATACTATGCCACCTGTTCTCCACTAGCTCCTGCTGTAGCCCACACTATCCTGTGACTTGTCGGGATATCGTGTATCACGATTCCACAATGCAAGAATACCTTGCCCTTAAAATCTCCGATGCTCCGATCCCCGACTCCTTGAGATCTCCTGACACGCGTCCCAAACAATGGACGGTTCTGGGCTCGTCGGGATGTCGCGGATCGCGATATCGTAATTCTCATTGCAACAACTGGATGCTTCTACTCGCGAATCCCCGATATGCGATGTCACGTGTAGATCTGACGGTCCTTATGACTCGGATCGACGACTCTGCCCCCTCCTGATCTTCGAACCTCTTCCACACTTACACTGTAACCTTCCTGCACCTCCGTGAGATCCAATGGCCCACGGAATTTTGCGAAATCTCCTCAAGGATTTTCGGTCGTCCGATTTCTTCCCTTCGTAAATCCACGGGATGACTAAATATTTCCTCACGAGACTTGCTCGCCTACTCGCCAACCTGCGACACCCTTGCAACTTCCAGTCGTGCTTGTCTGCGTTGTTCTTTAGCAACTCCAAAAGCCTATCCTTCCTGATCTTTCCACAGTTTCTCAGTCTCTTAGAAAGAGAGAACTCTTTGCACGCACTCCTTACGGCGACCCTTCAACCTCGACTGAGAGTTGAAGTTTTTCTTCGACTCTGCGCACTCCTTGCAGCAGCAGTCTTTTAGTTCCTTACTCAGGTTCGCAACCCTGAGGCTTTCCCTGGCCTATGCACTCCTTGCACGGCACTGTGCCTAACTGCACCTTCGAGGAAATGAGAACAAAAGCTATCTCTAATTGAACCCTTCTGTCAACGCACTCCTTGCGGACAAATTCGACTGCACTCCTTGCAAGAATCCTCTGGTTCAAATAGAGAAACAATTGAAACTCATTCCTTCAACCCTTCAGACTTCAATTCAACCATGGAATCACACACACAGCATATAAAAGCAAATGTATGACAGGAAGCAAACATCCATAAACATATCAATCATCAACACACATAGAGAACAACACAAGCCATGAATTTGAATCAGAATCCTTCTATTAATTCAAATGTTTGTACATGGGTGTTTTTCATACAGTTCTCTATCTGCTCTTGCTCTCTTGATTGATAATAATACGATAATACAATGAGGGTGTCTATATCCGTTTTCCCTCTTCCTTCTAAGACTGTCTAATCTATGGATTACATTCCTATCTACCTGCATTTACTAAATTAAATGTCGTCTATCTACTAAAGGACGAGAGCTATCCGCTCAAGGTCCATTTACAATGTACAAAGGCGCTCTTTCATAAATGACTCATTTAAGATTCACGCAACAGTCCCAAAGCATTTTTCAAAATTTGTGCTGGCTGTCCAGCTGTCTTCCGCTTCCGTGCTGGCTAGCTTGATGAGTCGGTGATGCTCCTGCATCATTCCCCTCCCGGACAATCAATCAAAGGTAGAGAGTATCAGGACCTATTTCCTTGGCCTTTGGGACAATAAATAATTACATATATGAAAGACTAGAACTATTCACTTGGCCTTGCCATGCCTTATGTAAGTAATGTGTAAGGGCCTTGCCATGCCTTAACGAAGAGGCCCACACCGGGTGTTTAGGGATCATAGGGTCTTTATGAAATACCGGTGCGTCCTTTAGTGACTCCATAGCATCACGCAAGAACTGCTTCTGTTGCGTGGCCTCAAACTGGGGTGGCACGGGAGCAACTTTCCTTATTTTGTTTTCCAGAGTCTTTTTTGCGTCCAGGCTAGTCCTCGCACCTCCTCGAGTGACCACCTGTACTCTAAGTACCTGTTCGTCTATGTAGTTTTCTCTTTACTTTGTCTTTGTAATTCTAGTTCTTTCTTTATTTTGTCTTTGTAATTCATAAATTGATCTTAAAAAAATAAAAAAGGAAAATTGATCCATCATTAACCTTTTAACAACCCACTTTGAGATTTTTGATTTGTCTTAGTGTTTAATTCATGCTGGATCCATTTTAATCTTGAATCATTGCACCTTTTTGATGTTTAATTGACTCCATGTTAAGAGTTTGATTCATTTTTTTTCTTTAGTACTTAATTGATTCTTGATTAATATTTTGAGATTTTTAAGTCCAGCTGATATTTAATTGATAGTTTTTGATTCCTGGTTACTCTCAATTGTTTATGGGTTGAAAATGTATATATGTTAGTTATTTAATTCTGCTCAAATATAAATATAATTAAATATATATGTGTAGATGAATTCAAAGATTAAAAATGTTAATATAACTTTATTATTAAAAAATATTTTTTTAATCAAAGTTTCATTATTGAAGTTTTAATTTATTATCAAAACTTTATCATTGAATGGCAAAATTTTATACAAAACGTTCTTTGATAAAAAAAAAAAACTAAAAATAAAAAAAGGTCCAAAAAAAAAATTGTTTGACGGGTAAAAGTAAATACAAATTCCAACCCTGGTGATGGTGGATGAAAAACGATCACCGGCAAAGGTGCATTTCGTTTGGATTTTGGCAGACGCCTTTTCTTTTATCGCCCTCTCGGTGGGTGTTCAAATGAGTATAAACGAGGGCGTGAATGTTCAGATATATCTCTGCACCACAACAGAGGTTTTGGTAATTTGAGATTTAATTTTTTATTTTAGACAAAGTAAGTGTATGTGTATTGTGGCGGGCTGAAAATTCTACTGTACTCGATTGCTTATTTTTAATAAATATTGAAGGACCTTGCTTTTAATAAATATTGAAGGACGTTCCTTCTAGGATCCGCCTTTTTCCCAAAAGATATTGACAAATAAATATTTCAGACATCAAATAGATTTGAAGTTGAGTTTCCTAAATTGCATAAACCTTTTATGTTTATATGTTATACCTAGAAATATTTCAAAACATGTTTTTAATAATAATAAAAAATCAAAACATATTTAAAAAAATAAAATAATATAATACATGACCATTCCACTGTTTTGTTTCCTATAAATGAATTATATATAATTATATTTTATATTTTTTTATATTTTTTAATTATAAATTTAAAATATTATAAATATCTATGATTATAATCTTTCCTTATTATACATATTTTATGTTTTTTTATATTCTTTTACTTACAAATTTAAAATATTATAAATACTAAAACTATAATATTTCCTTATTACACATATTCAAAAGGGTGATTCATATTTACTAAAAGAAAATTGATAGCATTCTCTTGCATTTAATAGAGATTTTATTTATGTTTTGAAAGTGTTGGGAGCCTATATCACTAATAAGAAAGACAAAGAAACAGATGGAGCCTGTAGTTACCTACAATCATTGTAGGGTTTAAATATGTTTTAATTCAAAAAGAAAGATTATCTAAATTCAAATGCTATAAATTTTTAACATTTGTTTTATATTATGTTAATATTATTTATGTTAATAATAATAATAATTAATTCTTTTGGATTTGAACTTGTAATCTCTTAGAATGACACACATGTTTTTAATCATTAGGTCCACTCATGATATTTTTTTTAATGTCTAGGGGAATCAACAACTAGTTGGGCACACGTTACAGGTAGCCGTGTTATCCAACTGCTATCAGGTATGACACACATTGTAAGTCGGGAGGAGTTGAACTCGAAACCTCATGGAACTTCATTTTCACAGCCCTTACCAATTGAGCTGCCCTCGAGGACCCCACTTAGGATATTTTGAAAAACACTCAGGATATTTTGAAAAACAATGCTCTGATATAAATAATTGAAAAATAGTGAATTGACTATGCAAAGTTAATATTTACTATATAAGAAACAACTTACCATATTTTGAAAAATAGGATTCTAATACTTATAAAGAATGGGTTTCTCCACGGCTCCAAACAATTGCGTAATGGTGAATTAATAGCAAAGAACAAAATTACAAGAAAACAACAACTATGATTGCAAAGTGTTGGAAACATGTCAACGCATTTCCTCATGCAGTCACGTGCACATGCATGTAGATATGTTAATGCACATGCATGCAATATATTTATGAACTGTTTGTGTAACTATGTGATCTATTCATGATCAGTTTGTGTACTGAGTGATATATGTTATATATGCAAGCATACCTATAGAGGTGTGAGTGCAATGTGTAGTGATATGTTATATATGCAAGCATACCCATAGAGGTGTGAGTGCAATGTGTAGTGAATGTGTCAAAGAAAGACGCAATACTGAGGTGATTATGTGTATGAGAGGAGAGGATGGTTGTATGCCTAGGTTGGCTATTGTAATTCTCCCTTGAATAAAGAGAATATCGATTATCATGCTCGTGGTTTTTTCCCGCATTGGGTTTCCACATAAATCAGTGTGTCAAATTGTGAGTTTATTACTCTTGGTTTAATGCGTGTTTGATCTTGCTTATTTTATGCTATGTTTTGCTTCCGTTACCCAACAAGTGGTATCAGAACCAAGACAAATTGATTAGATGCTAGAGATAAGCCAAAAAAAATTGTGTACAAATTTATTATGAGCACAAAAAAGCCTAAAATTGAATGAGTGAGTACTAGGTCATAGACACTCCCATCCACACATACAGAGCATTGATTTCAAAACTAACACTCTATGTCCACCAATACAGGAACTTCGATCTTTAAGAAAAAAAAATTGCATGGCTTAAAAGTATTCGACTTGGTATAAAATTTGTGGAGGATCGACTTGATAATATTTTATAAAGGGTGGATGAGGTAACGTAAATGTTATGGAGAATAGTGGATGTTTAAAAAGTGGAGGTGTGTTTTAAAAAAGGTGAGGTGAGGTGTACGTTTTTTTTAAGAGTATAAAAAGGGTGAAGTGGAAGAGTTTAAGGTTTTTGATAAAAGGTTTTAATTTAATAAAGTTTTTTTTTTAATTTTTAAATTAAAGTTTATATTTTTGAGATTAATTTTGAATATAATAAAACTCATTTATTATAAAAAGGTTTAGTTTTATAAGTAGTGGTTTTTGGAATTTTTTTTTAAATGGAGAAAGTGTAGAGTTTTAAGTTTGAGGTGGAGAAATTTAGTGGTAAGAATAGCTTTGCACTATAAAAATTAGATCTCCTTGTGGAATAAGGATTGCAAAAGGCCTTGGCTGGAAAGTCAAAGAAACCGGCAAGCATGACATACGAGGAATGAGAGGATCTGGATGCAAGAGTCCCCAATACTATTCGTTTGTGTCTGGCAGATGAGGTGTTGTTTAACATTGCTGAAGAGGAGACAACAATAGGTTTTTGGACCAAACTGGAAAGTCTGTATATGACAAAGAACTTGTCAAACAAAATCTTCTTAAAGAGACAGTTGTACAACTTGCGGATGAAAGAAGGTATGCAAATTATCGATCACTTGAATGTCTTCAATACTTTGATATCTATCAATTAACTAATATGGAAGTAAAGTTCGAAGATGAGGATAAGGCAATTACGCTACTGTGTTCCTTTTCTGAGTCTTGGGATCATCTAGTCACAACTATGTGGTTTAACACAACAGATGCCATTGCATATGACATTGTTGTGGAAACTTTGTTGTCTGAGGAGATAAGGAAAACATCTGGTAAAGAAACCTCAACAGAAGAAGCAATGGTGGTCAGAGGTCGATCTGCAGAAGAAGGGAAATATCAAAAAGGTATAGCCAGGTCTAAGTCAAAACACAGTAAGGGTAAGGAAAAATGTTGGTTGTGTGGCAAATCTAGGCATCTCAAGAAGGATTGTTGGAAAAGACAACAAGCATCCAAATATGACTCCACAATAGAAGCAAATTCAGCTACAGGTATAGTTGATGAAGTTTTGTCTGTCTGTTGTGTCTCACCATCGGTGTTCGCATAGAAGGTGCAGGGCGGTGATGGTTGAGTCACCGTGAAATAATAATAATAATAATGTATTTACTTTAGAGTTGTAGAAATTATTGATTGCATGTAAATGGGCATATGTTTGTAAGACCTGGATAGGCATGCATACCCCTGGTTTATCAGGTCACCTATGAAAATTCTAGACATAGATTTAGGTAGATTGAATATGTTGGGGGGCATGTATGTTGAGTTATCCTTAACTCGGTCAAAGGGTTAATGAGTTAAATCTGTTTTTAGGTCAAAGAAGGTGGTTTTTTGGGTCCATGTATTTTGGGTATCTGTGGTATTGTGTCCATGGATTGCATGTAATGAAGCCTATACAAGACTTGGTGAACTCCATTGTAAATGGTCATGGAGGTAAGCGGTGAAGGCTTACTTGGTCGACTTGGTCGGATTTGGTCAAGGTTGTTCGAATGCAAAGTTCGAGGTGGAGCAATGTGTCCAGTTTAGAAAGGTGGGTCTGTAGAAAGGTTGATGTGTTGGCAGGTCAATCAAGTGTTTGAGAATATATGATGAAGGTAAGCTCATATCCATGGAACTAGGAAAGTATTGCAAGGAAGTTGAGATCGAATAGGCATGTTCAGTAATGCCAAGTTGCAACAATAGTTGTAGACATTAGCGGTTGTTCTATCTGGTAACTCGGTCACCATCAATTGCAAAAGACATGACGATTCAGGAAGATGTATGAACATGTCATCTGGTAATTACTCAAATGTGAAATTATTCGGTTGTGATGCTTATGGTTTTTTATTAGCTTTCTAAGTAGAACCTAGATCAAACAGGTAGATCTTTGATATGGCGATGATGTTAAGGGGTGCAAACTGTAGGATCCTACTACCCACAGAATCATCATGGACAGAGATGCAGTGTTTGATGAATCTCCTTTTATAAGGAGATGTATATGGAACAACCACAATGATTAGTTCAGAATCGCAACAGTAGAATTGTTTGCAAACTCCAAAATCATTGTATGGCCTGAAGTATACTAGGCAAATGGTACAAGATGTTTGATTCATTCATGGTGAGCCAAATTTTACAAAAAGTGAGTATAGCCATTATGTTTATAGAATATTTATTATCTTGATGTTATATGTGATTCTTGTTGCAAGTACATACATGATTGAGATCAACATACCGAAAAAATACTGAGAAAATAAAATAAAATCATATGAGATAACTATGAATAAGTGTTGGAACGTGAAGGCTAAGTGTCAAAGTGGGCCAAATTTGTTCTTTTTAATTTTTTTTTATTCCCACAATTAACAAAAAGAGAGTATACGTAGAGGAAATAAAATCATACGAGATAACTATGAATCAATGAGAAAATTTGATTTGTAAAATTTAATAAATAAAAAATTAAATTTGTTTTAAAAATAAATCTCCTCTTTGGATATTGTTGTGAAATTGGAGTGAATGATGTGAAGTAGCGCCACCTAAAACTATAACGAACCTTAATTTATTTTAAAATGCGAACTTAACTTTTTCATAATTTTTTTTTATAATATCACGATGAAAGAGAAAACATTGTTCAAAATATTCTAATTTTACATTCTAAAACTATAAGGAAACTTAATTTATTTAAATATACTAAATTAAACCTTTTCATATTTTTTTTTATAATATCACGATGAATGTTAAGAGAAAAACATTGTTCAAAATATTCCAATTTTATTAAATGTAAAAATAATTATTATCAATATTTTAATTGTTTTTAAGACATTGTAGAAGAAAATTAATTATTATCAATATTATAATTGTTTTTAAGATATCGTAAAATTATTCTAGGTATAATTTTATAATCTAACATAAGTCTCATGTGAAAAGATAATAAAATTTATCAAATTTGAATTAAATTACTATTTATTAAATTTATTTGATATTTGAACTATAATTTTATATAATTTAAATTTATAAGATTAATATTAATATTAATATAAAATTTATAAAGAAAAATTGCAATTAACTTAATGTTGTTTATTAATTATTTGATATTCTTTATTATTGGTTGGTATGATGGAGTTTCTTCGATTTTGATAGATGACTTTTTTTTTAATTGTTTGGGGACTGAGGAGTGCCTCTAACAATGAGGTGTAGGCACTAGGGACACTCCAAGAAATAAATCATGTGTTGCCAAACCATGGTATTCGTAAAATCTTCATAATAGGGGACTCATCCATCATGATTCATTTGTTTTTTCTTGGTGAACCACTAAAAGAATCACAAATCACTATAATTATTAGGAGAGAGATATCACTAGCTAGTAAATTATAGTATGTATTCTACTTCTAAGTCAAGAGAGATATCTACAAGGAGGTGGATAGAATGAAAAACATAGGGGCATCCTATTTGTAGGCGTGTTTGTTTTGAATTATTGTAGGGGACAAGAGCATATGATCCAGATTTTATGAGCAGAACAAAATGAATACATATTATTAACAGGTGTTTAACACAAAATAACAGAGATACAGTAAAACTGGTTTTCTATTCAATAACGAAATAAGTTGAAACTGTAAAATGCAACAAAAACAAGCTTGCTGGAATGGTGGTGGCTTATCTCTGAGAAGAGATGTGACGGCAATGTGCATTCGCAAGAAGAAAGTTACAATGGGGCTCTGAAGGCCTTTTTACAATAAGAAAGAATGAAAAGAAAACCCTAGACATCCAAAAACCTAACCCTAGGAGATGAAGCGCCAAAAGTCATGTGGGCCCCGTTTGGGTAAGTTAGTACATCAACTTCCCGGGGTCGTAACTTTTGCATACGATCTCCGTTTTAGGCGTGTGATAGCCCGTTGGAAAGGTATCGTTGAGGAGATTCATTTTGGGGGCTCAATCATGCCTTTGACTATCATCGAGGAGCTCGATCCCGAAAAACCTTCATTTAGGCCCTCAAAATGGCCCCGGAAGTTAAAACTACTAAAAATAGTAAATTGTCAAAATTGTCAGAAAACTGTTTTGAGCCAGTTGGAAAAGGTGGGTGGCCACCGATATCTATCTGGATCAATCCTCCCTCCTTAGGAAGAAATGGTCTCCATTGCGTTGAGGTCCCCCATCAGATGAGGAAATTTCTATTGAATTTGGCCCCGCGTGAGCCACTTGCCTTGGTGCAGGAGCTGCCCTGCTTTGACGACTCGATAAAGCTAGATCCTTTGTTGTCGAGTGCCCTTGATCTTCTGTCCACAATCTGATCATTGGATGCATGTTGTAGGCAGTCGGGGTTGAGCTCTGTTGGTGTCAACTGTTCTGCTACTTCTGAGGTGTCCAATAATGGTGGGAAATAAGGGTGAAAGAGATCCACGTTGAACACTGGGTGTAGACCAAGGAAAGGAGGAATGTTGAGCTCAAAATTATTATCCCCCACGGCCTTGGTGATAGTGTACAACCCATAATGAAGTGGGCGAAGCTTCTGATGGTGTCTTGCAAGGCATTCTTTATGCAAGTGCAACCAAACTTTGTCGCCCACCTGAAACTTATGCGGCACCCGATGTTGATCATGGCACTGTTTGTACTTTTCATTGGACTTATGTAGGATATCCTGAACCTGTTGGCGGATGTGTTGGATCCGCTCAATGAATCGGGTGGCTTTGTCAACTTCAGTTGGAGCAGGAGATGAGTCGGTCGAGCTGACCGCAAGGGGAAGTGCAACATCTATGGGTCCCAATGGTTGGAATCCCAACCCCACTTGAAAGGGGTTGTGGCCGGTTGAGCTATGCAGGGCTCGATTGTAGCTATGTTGGACATAGGGAAGGCTCTCATCCCATGTGCGAGGGTGCTTTGAATTATACATGCGAAAGATATGCACAATCATTCGATTTACAACCTTGGTTTGGCCATCTATTTGGTGGTGGAAGGCCGTGGATTTGGTGAGCTTGGTGTCCAGTAGTGACCAGAGGCTCGACCAGAATGTGTTGAGAAATCGACTATCCCGATCTGAGACAATGGTTTGTGGGATTCCAAAATGTACCCAAACTCGTTCAAAGAAGAGCTTGGTAGTGGCCTCTGCTATGATGCTCTTCTTGCAGGCAACCAGAATCAACATCTTAGAAAAGCGATCAACAACCACAAAAACGCAGTCATTTCCCCGCTTGGTGGATGGGAGGCCCAACATGTAGTCCATTGAGATGGATTCCCATGGCCTGTCAGGAGTAGGAAGAGGGGCGTACAGGCCCTGTTTCTTAGTGGTCGGTTTGGCAATAGCACAGGCAGTGCAGGACCTGATATACTTGCTGACCTCCTGTCGAAGTTTCGGCTAGTAGAAATGTTTCTGTAGCATCGCCACTGTCTTTTCAATGCCGAAGTGTCCTGCCACCTGACTGTAGTGGGTTTCCTAGATCATCTTCGCTTGCTCACTTGATGGAACACAGATATGGCCCAAACGACACAACAACCCATCTTGAAGATGGAAATTATCGACAACTGCGTTTGCACCCAACTTTTGGTAGGTGGTGGTGAAGTCAGGGTCTGTCTCATAGAGTTGGGGCCATCCAAATGTCTCATGGCCGCAAGAGTCTAGCACCGTGGTGAGTACCACGACTGGTGGTTTGCTGAGGCAATCAACGATGCGATTGGTGCTCCCTATTTTATACTTGATGTTGAGGTGGAATTGCTGCAAGTATGTGGATCACTTTTGATGGTGGTCATTTTGCAATTTTCCCTGCGTCTGCATGAACTGCAGTGGCTTATGATCAGTGTGGATGACTGTCTCCTTCCCAAGAATGTAATGTCTGCACTGGCGACATACTTGCACAATGGAGTACATTTCTTTTTCGTAAGTAGGGTACTTACGAACAATATCTGACAGTGTCTCACTATGATAGGCCACAGGGTGGCCGTGCTAAGTGAGAATGGCGCCCACAGCATAGTCTGAAGCATCTGTCTCGATCTCAAAAGGATGTTGCAGGTCTGGTAGTGAAAGTACTGGGGATGAGCACAGGCGCTGCTTCAAATCATCGAACGCTTATTGTTGGGACCGGCCCCACACAAATTTCTCCTTACCACCACCTCTGTTTATTTGGCTGAGGGCCCATGCAATATGGGAGAAACCCAACATGAACCTGCGGTAGAAATTGTCAAGGCCCAAGAAGCTCCGAAGCTAAGTGAGTGTTGTTGGGGCTGGCCAATCACAGATGACTTGGATCTTGGATGGATCCACATGTACGCCATGCTGATCAGTGATGTAGCCCAGGTAATGGACCCTGTCCATGCAAAAGGAGCATTTTTCCAAGTTGGCGTATAGCTTGTGCTCCCGCAGGGTGTGCAAAACCTATTGAATATGCTGCAAGTGTTCAGCCCAAGTCTTGACGTGAATTAGAATGTCATTCAGATACACGACTACAAAAGTATTGGTGAATGGTCGCAGGATATCATCCATCATCCTCATGAAAGTGGCTGGAGCATTTGTCAAGCCAAAGGGCATGACCAACCATTCAAAAAGGCCTTCCTTTGACTTGAAGGCGGTCTTCCATACATCTGTCTATTCTATCGGGACCTGGTGGTAGCCAGACTTCAGATCAATCTTACTGAAGTATTTGGCCCCCGTGAGTTGATCAAGGAGGTCATCGATTCGGGGAATCGGGTACCGGTTTCTGACTGTGATTTTATTCAGAGCCCGGTAATCAATACAGAGTCGCCAGGTTCCATCTTTCTTCTGTACCAGCACGATTGGGCTCCCACAAGGTGATGAGATGGGGCGGATGTGCCCCTTATGGAGCAGTTCTTGGATCTGTCGCTTGATCTTCTCATTCTCTAACAAAGAGCAATGATAGACTGGCCCATTGGGTAGCGGTGCGTTGGGGGTCAGATCCATGGGGTGCTTGACCTGACAGTGCAGAGGTACCCCTGTAGGTGAGGAGAAGATATCTGAGTATTCTTCCACGACCTTATCTACTTGCTTCTGCTATGTGGAGAGGTCGGCCGCAGAGACCCTGGATGTGGCTGTGATCTTTCGCTTATTCTGAGAGAGAATCACAAAGAAGACAAACTTCCCCGTCTGAGAGATGACCTTCCTGCATTTCTTAGCAGAGATCAAGGAAATAACACAAGGTGGGACTACCTCGGGTATCCTGTACAATTTCTTGTTCAAAGTAATAATAACACTACGAGGCCTAGACTCATATACAACATGACGTTTCCATAAATAAGGTTGGCCCAAAAGAACATCACAAACTTCGAGAGGAGCAACATCACACAATACCTCGTCTTTGAAGGGCTTGATGTCGTACGACAGTCGACACTGTTGGCTGACGCAGAGATCGCTTCCTTGGCGGAGCCATCCAATGGTGTACGGTTGTGGGTGCGACATTGTTGGCAAGGCCAACCGCTTGATGACCTCTGCTGAGATGAGGTTCTTTTGGCTACCGCTATCAACAATGAAGTGCAGTGGGGTGCCTTTTACCCACATTTGTGAATGGAAGAGGCGCTCTCCTTCTTCTGGCTCGTCTGGTTCACCAGGCTAGAGCTTGGTGGTAGCAATGGTGGCACTGGGTTCCGCGTCAATGATTCGTCTTCCCCTTTCTGGTTCTGGCTCAGAGTCATAATATGCATGTAATTCAGAGGCTTTCACTTCGGCCACCAACGACTGCTTTGAGCAGCAGTCAACAATGTTATGCCAAGGGCTCTTATGGAAGTCGCACCACTTCCCGGTATCTTTCTTTGTCTTTCTGGTGTCCTTCTTTGCTTGCGGCTTGGACTGGTTTTCCTGATACTGTCCATCTTTTCTCTGTCCTTTGTTCGATGGGTTGGGTCACCCTTTCCTGACTTTTGTTGTGAGGGGTTTCCAGGCCCAAATTGCCACGTCTTTTGTTTGAGCTTTTGCTCGATTTTGACGACATATCGGTAGGCCGCGCCCAAAGATAAGATGTCCATAAATTCCATTTCGATCTGGATATATCTATGCAGTGCACCACGATACTTGAGCACCAGATGTCGCTCCAAATCTTTGATACCCAACTTGGTGTGCAAGGTATGGAAGATATTTGTGAAATCTGGCATTGCTTGGTCTCTTTCTTGTCACAGTGTGGTCCATTTGGTATACAGGTCATCATAACTTCCGACAGGGTAGTATTGTTCCTTAATAGCATCCCTGAAGGATTCCCAGGTGGCCATGACCGAAAATAATGAGGTTTCCTCTGTTTCCTTTTTCTCACAGAAAGTTTCCCACCAATCTTTGACATGTGGAACGGCTTTGAGGAGCGCAAAAGTAATCTTTTCTTTATTCAAAAAGTTATGGACAGAAAAATACCCTTCTAGTAGATTCAACCACTTGTCTACAGCATCTGCGTTTATCTGACCTTCAAATATAGGAGTATCGAAGTTTATTTGTACCTTGAAGGGGGTGGTGCCTTCGTTCGAAGAAGATGCGTCGCTTGTTGGTAGCTGCCAAAGGATTTGCGTGAAACTATCCATCATCTCGTTCCTCTGTTGCGTGAGGGCTTCCTCAATCAACAGTTTGAAAGGATCTCCTGTCCCATCATATTTATTTTCTCCTGCCATGGGAGGTCGCTTGGGCATGCGAGAGCTTCTTTCCTCAAGAGAAACAAGCTCGAGACCCAACTCTTTGTACTCCGACCTCGTTGGGGACATGCATTAAGACGACAAGGAGCAGACCGCTCTGATACCACTGATCCAGATTTTATGAGCAGAATGAAATGAATATAGATTATTAATAGGTGTTTAACACAAAATAACAAAGATACAGTAAAAATGATTTTCTATTCAATAATGAAATAAGCTGAAACTGCAAAATGCAGTGAAAACAAGCTTGCTGGAATGGTGGTGGCTTATCTCTGAGAAGAGATGTGACAACAGTGTGCATTCACAAGAAGAAAGTTACAATGGGGCTCTGAAGGCCTTTTTACAATAAGAAAGAATGAAAAGAAAACCCTAGACATCCAAAAACCTAACCCTAGGAAATGAAGCGCCAAAAGTCATGTGGGCCCCGTTTGGGTAAGTTAGTACATCAACTTCCCGGGGTCGTAACTTTTGCATACGATCTCCCTTTTAGGCGTGTGATAGCCCGTTGGAAAGGTATCGTTGAGGAGATTCATTTGGGGGCTCAATTATTCCTTTGGCTATCATTGAGGATCTCATTCCTGAAAAACCTTCATTTAGGCCCTCAAAATGGCCCCAGAAGTTAAAATTGCTAAAAATAGTAAATTGCCAAAATTGTCAGAAAACTGTTTTGAGCCAGTTGAAAAAGGTTGGTGGCCACTGATATCCATCTGGATCAGCATACCCCCTCCCCCTTCCATGATCATATTTCCACTTATGCATTCATTCCACTCAAGGGGGGGTTGCGATAGTTGGCATTTAAGGTGGTGGGCCTCCCCTTGCCACTTGTCAAATATTACACATGTGAATGATAGGGGGATTAAAATCCCATGCCCATTTGCCTCTATTCATCTCGTTGTCTGGACAATGGTCATTACCACCAGAGTCTGTCTAGTTGATTTTCTATGTGAAAACCTCCATGGCCCGATCTAAGGTTAATACTTGTCTTGATTGACATGATAAATTATGAAGGAATTGGGGTTAATTGGTAATTCAAGAAGCTAGTTGGTGATTCCTTCATGGCTCAGGCTGATGTTAATGCTTGTCTCATATGACATGGGAAATTATGAAGCAATTGAGGTTAATTGGTAGGTTAGGAAGGTATTTACTAATTCCTTCATGGCTTTGGGGTGCAATTTGGTTCTTTGGAGCCACCTATAGGAGAAGTTGGAATATCCAAGAGAGTTTGTAGTCATCAATGTACTCTGGTATTAGTTCGGTCATCATGGGGCCCTTTTAGTGTTAGACAAAATAGGGGAAGCCATGTCTTAGTGATGTTTTCGATGTTGCCTATGTTGATATTTTGATGTAACTACAGAAGATATTCTTTTGTATTTGTATTAGTCAAACCTCGAGAAGGTTATTGTAATATTATTGTATAAATCGACTCAAAAGAAATTATTATTTTATTGTTATCCTTATTGTAAAATTCAAAATGGCCCCTCTTAGGGTTGTGTCTTTTCGGGAGTCAGTTATGTTTATAAATAGAGGTTGAGTTCCTCTCATTTGTACACACACACAACTCGCCTTCTCTTTTGTATTTGGAGCATATCAAAGGAGGTCTAGCACATGAGGTCTTGGTTTCTTGGTCTTTGGTATCTTGGTCTTGGTCTATTTGAGGAGAGCTATAACGTGACATTGTATTGGTTGAAGGAATCTATACTGAAGAATTGGTTGTTGGGTTTTCTCCCCCACGAGGGTTTCCCAGGATATATCTTATGTTATGTGATTGTTTATCTTTCAGTGATCCTATTACATGCAATTGTTAATGAATGTTAAAGAAGATAACTGTAACATCTAAAATAATAACATGGTATCAGAGCAGGCCTGAATAGAAGACAGTTAGCAGATCTAGAAGACAAAAGGAGTTGTTTTTTCTTTATAGGAGTGGTTGTCGAATAAGGAAAGGGCACCAACAAGTGTGCCCTAGTGGAGCACATCTTTTCCCTAGATCAGAGCTTCATAATATAGAATTTGTGATTTAGGGGAAGGATGACTACCAAAAACAAGATTTATGAGAAGTTGGAGGGAGATGACAACTTTAGAGTCTGAAGGTACAGTGTATCCCTCCTCCTAGAAGAACATGATATAGAGAAGTTCACTAAAGAAGAGGTTTTAGAACCAGAGGGAGATGAGGCTAAAGAAAAGAACAAGAAGGATATGGTAAAAAAAAAGAATATTATTACATAATCCATTAAGGACCATCTTATTCATCACATATCTTCATTATCCACTCCAAAAGAAATGATGGATTCCTTAACCCGATTGTTTGAAGGAAACAACATCAACCAAAGAATGACCTTGAGAACTTAGTTAAATAACGTGAAGATACATAATTTAGAAACCATCCACTCTTACTTCTCAAGAGTGAACAAGATCTAGGAGCAGATAGAAGCCACTCGTGATACAGTGAATGGAGAATAAATGGTGATGACCACCTTGAATGGCCTCCCAAAGTCATGGGATGCATTTATTCAAGGGATATGCTCAAGAAGGAAGCTACCCAAGTTCAGTAGGCTATGGGAAGATTGCAACCAAGAAGAAGCAAGGATGGAAGCAAGAGAAGAGAAGACAGATGATGATCAAGCCCTAGCCGCCCACACCAGGAAAGGAAAGAGCAAGAAAGAACCCTCCTCACCCAAGAAATTTCAGAAGGGCCGAAGAAATAACCCAAATATTATATGTTTCTGTTGTCAGAAAATGGGACACATTGCTAGGAATTTTCCCTCATTTAGAGACAAAGGGAAAATAAAGGAGGTAAAAGGCATCATGTTCATATAGCTGAAGATGATGAGCCACCCAAGAAGGTTGCAAAGGAAGATGAATCAAGTGATGAGGATTATGTTCTTATATCAACCCTTACAGGAACTGTCACTCATGTAAGTAACATTTGGTTGGTGGGCAGTGGTGCTTCCAAGCACATGACAGGTTATAAAGACTCCTTGTCTAACCTTACTTATAAGGATTCACCACACAAGGTGAAAGTGAGAGAAGTATCCGATCAAATAAGTAGGAGAATCCTCCTACAAGTTAGACTCAGGAAATCCAATGAACATAAAGGAAGTTCTCTATGTTCCTAGATTGAAGAAGAACCTTCTCTCGATTTCAACATTGGATGGGAAGGGTTACAGAGTTTCATTTGTTGATGGAAAAGTTATTATGTGGCCTAGAGGGAGAAAATACAAGGATATTATTACTCTCATATAGGTGAAATCAAATTTGGTTTAAATCCTTTAGTCAGACCATATGTTCTAGTATCTTCCCTGGTTCGTGTCATTGATATTCGACATAAAATATTCTCTGGTGCTTTAGTGGGTGGATTTTCTGCACCTCTTTTTGATGGCCCCTCCTTTGCAACTGTTTTTCCTAAATACTCTATCTCACTCTTTGATCCTTACATATATGAATTCTTAAAATATTATATTCTCCCTTCAGGATTCAATATGTTAGTCAATTCATGAATCATTCAACTCAAGTCTCTCCTGTTTGTTCGTTTTGGCAATGATACTCTTCCTCCTTTACAGAAAAATGTCTAAAAAACTTTGCACTTGTACAACGTGGTGGAAAAGGACAAATCCAAGCAAGTTCAGCCTGTTACGTGTGACTAGACTGGGATAGAATATTCCACTGTTTGGGAAAATAAGTATGAAAAATTCAAAATCTAAATGATTTCCCATATAGAATATTTAACAAAGAAACCAGTTCCTTTGTCTACATTCCACAGGTCATTGCCATTAAAACTCCCAGAATTGAATCCTTATGCATCTGAGATGAAACACACATATAACCAGACTGTTACATCTTCTTCATCCGATATGTCAAGCTTACACAAATATATAGGGAAACACTTTGAATGATTAGCTTGCCAAGAAAAAAATAATAATCTGCAAGGTCGCAGATCTTTGAAAACATAAGTCCCTAGTGTTGATATTGTCATGTTGTCACTTCCTAGAGAAGGTCTAGGAAGCATAAAAAGGTTTCCAAGTGGAGAAGAAACTTATATCCCCGGAAGGAATCTCCCGGCAGTTCCATTCAGACAATACTCTGATGATCTTAAAACTAAAAGAGGATATGTGTCGATAAGATCTTCATCAATATCTGATTCTGTATCTGATGAATGCAAGCTTCTAAACTATGCAAATTTCCACGCTCATTTGAAAGGAAATGTTAAGCCCTAATATTGGACCATTACCCCTTAATTGGGGCATATTGTATTAGTAATGTTATTTTATTTATGTTGGCTTTAGGCCATTAGTTGTAATTATACCTCCTAGTCTCCTATATATACCAAGGAGACATTTTCATTTTGAATCATCTTGTACTTGAACATTTAAGTGGGGTAAAAGGAGGTTTCCCCCTCGAAGAGGCTTATTATCTGAAATTCTCTTTTTTTCCAGGCATTGAGTACTTTTTTCTGAAGATTTTCTATGCTATATTGATGTTTGGTTCTTAACATATGGTATCAGAGCTCAGGGTCTTGGGGTTTCGCTGCTACATCTGAGACACCGTGGAATTTTAGCTATAACTTGTTTTCTACAATGTTTCAGAAGGAATGGCTTGGAGGATATTTAGTAGATGGATCAAGGTACGTTGGGTTAAACATTTATCTCCTGAGGCCTTATACTTTCGGAGATACATCCTATACAAGGTAGGGTTTTGGAATCATCCTGAAATGAGTCATTGCGGAATTTTCACTATAATTTTTTTTTGTAATGTTTCAGACTCTAAACTTTGGATTTCATTTACAAAAATTAGTAAGGTATCTGTGGTAAAAATTTCAGATTCTGGGTCATCTTAAATTTGTAGATACACCTTGTGTAAGATAGGGTGTCTGACTAGTCCTATTGACTAGTCTCAAGAAGGTGTTCTAGGTAAAACAATAATAACTTCTTTCTAGAGTATCCAAATTGAGTGGGACTGGTTTCATTGGATCGTGGACAGTTTGTAGTATTTTGGGTGCGAGTTTTAGAATTTTATATCAATTATTTTGTGCGGGGAATGCTATACAAGTGAGATCTCCTGGAAAGGCCAAAAATAGGCAAGTTGTGAGGAAGTTATCGCAAATTCCACTTGGCACATCCAATTTTGATCAGACCTGTGGCATTGCAGAGAAGAAATATCAGAGAAATACCTAAAAGAAAGTTTCATACCCAGAAGGGCCGAAACTTTGGAGATACAATAGAAGAAATATTGTCTAGCAGAACCTCCTCAAAATCAAGGTTCAAAAGTGATACTTGGCCAACATGCCACCCAAAAAGGGAACTTCTACACCAAATAAGCCTCCAGAAAATCCTACTTGGACTCTTGATGAA
>ML796925.1:285666-297575 GCA_009831015.1 Picea engelmannii | reverse complement strand
CAAAATCGCATGAAACAACAAGCAGATCAACATCGTAGTAAAAGAAGTTTTGAAGTAGGGGATTGGGTATTTTTAAGACTACAACCATACAAACAGATGTCCCTCAAGCAAGCCAAGAAGGATAATAAATTATCACCAAAGTATTATGGCCCTTAAAAGGTGTTGCAAAAGATTGGTACTATGGCATACAAATTGGAGCTGCCTGCATCTTCACGAGTACACCCAGTTTTCCATGTTTCATGCTTAAAGAAGGTTATAGGCGACAAGATCCCAGTTCAAACTATATTGCCAGAACTTGACGAGGAAGGAAAAATCATATTGGAGCCCGAAGCCATCATTGACACAAGAATTCACCAACTAAGGAATAGATCCATTTCAGAGTATCTCATTAAATGGAGGAAACTACAGGCTGAAGATTCCACTTGGGAAGATGAGTCTTTTATACAGAAGCATCCAGAGTTACTCAAGCATTGTGGACAACACTTGTCTTAAGGGGAGGGGCATGTTAAGCCCTAATATTGGCCCATTACCCCTTAATTGGGGCATATTAGATTAGTAATGTTATTTTATTTATGTCGGCTTTAGGCCATTAGTTGTAATTATACCTCATAGTCTCCTATATATACCAAGGAAACATTTTCATTTTGAATCATCTTGTACTTGAACATTTAAGTGGCGTAAAAGGAGGTTGCCCCCTCGAAGAGGCTTATTATCTGAAATTCTCTCTTTTTCAAGGAGTTGAGTACTTTTTTTGAAGATTTTCTATGCTATATTGATGTTTGGTTCTTAATAGGAAATAATATAGACGATTTCCATAGAGAATTTCTCAAAGCAAGGAAAGATGCAGAGTCACACAAGGAAGAAATCATAATCATTTATGAAAATATATAAATCCTCACACATGTCCTGACAGACACCTCGGATTTGAAAAACTCTATGGCCAAAATAGAATCCTGCCTTGACCTCCTGGACACCTAATTACATAAAATAAATGAGGTTAAAAAGAGCTCTTAGAATCATGTTAGAAATACCAACATTGTACAACTTGATAGCTTTAGAGATAAAGAAGATGCTAAGAATCATAAATAAACAAATCCTTTGGAATGTTTCAAGAAGAAGATATGAGACCAAAATGGGATTTTGGAGAATCTACCATAATTTTTCAAAGTATTGTAGAATAATTTTATGATATAAGAACATGGCCTCACCCATTAAAGAAAAAATAAAAATATCTCTAGATGATGACTGTCAAATCTGAACAAGGAGATATCCCCATGCCATCGTCATCCCAGACAAATAATATGTCTTCTTTCAACATTCATGGGATGAACAAAATAATCTCTTCAATGCATGATCACCCAGTGATCAATTTTAGTTGTCAATCAAGGGATGAAACAAAAGATGCAATCCAATTATTGATCAATTGGACTGCTGCCAAAAAGGTAGAATATTCTACCTTGACACCAAGATATATGGCCACTCAAATAATCAATGGGTTTACTGGCCACACTGCAATTTGGTGGAGATGGATTTCCCAGCAAGCCAAAGATGATATGTTAAAAGATCCTAAAGCAGATGAAGTAGTATTGCAATCCTTGACCACCCAATTTTATGGTATAGAAGTTGCAACAAATGTTGAACATGCTGCTTCATTATTCATGTCCTAGAGACTATGTGATCTAAGCCACCATGAGAAATATTTATCTTATATGCGGAAATTAATAATTGAATCAGGAAAATTTGCGGATCTTGCATACATTAAGTACTATTTCAAAAAATTTCCTGGTGCCTTACCAGATGTTGTAGAACAATATTTCAAAGATAAGAATATTACTATGGAAGGGATGTCTTTAGCAATGGTAGATCATCATATCAAAATTGTAATTCAAGAACATTGTCTGGCAAAAAGGGTAACAAAATATTTTAAGAGATTTGATAATATGTTCACCTCTTATTTATGTAAATATGTAGGTCTGATGTCAGAATGGGGATGTGGTTCTCATTATCGAGCACATTAGTCTGAAAAGACACATTGCTCCTACAAATCCAAAGGAAAGAAATTTCATTCTTTCAGGTCAGATTCAATCCCGATCATCCTTGGCCCAAGAAAAAGAAGCACAAATATGAATCTTATAAGAAAATTATGTATCTTAAGAAAAGACAAAAGCCTACCAAGGAATCAAGTTGCTTCAATTGTAAGAAGTAAAGTCATTGGGAACATCAATTCCCTAGAAAGAAAAACAAGCCAAAGTTTTCTGCACTCTTTACAGAAGAGTTTGATCCCAAGTGGTGGGATTTATTTTATTGTGCTCCTAATGAAGAAGCTGATGGAAATGTCATTTTTCTAGATCCTTCTGAATTTTCAAGAGATGATTCAGATTCTCTCTCCTCTTCCTATAAATTTAGTGATTCAGAGACACTAAATTGGGAGTGTGAGAAACCCACTTTTGATTTCTCCATGTTCTCAAGTCTGAAGAAACCAGATCCTGAAAAGAGAATCCAGGATATTGATTGGTTACTTGAAATTACCCCAACTTGGAAATATACAATCAGGGAAAATATAAGAAAAGAAAAGGTTGATCTACTAAGGTATGTTGCTACTCCTAATAAAGATCCAGTTAAATTCCTATATGGTAATCCATCATCTAGTAAATATGCCCCGACAAACTTGTATTTTGATTTTCCAGATCAACACAAAGACAATTTTTTTTTTAGAAAAGATATAGAAAAGCTGCTAAAACTCCAGTTGAAAGAGCAACAACAAATGTTGAAAATTACTCTAGAAAATATTAAGAAAATCAAGCTCTCCATTGAATAAATAAGAAGTGAGAGAAATAATTCATCAGAAGAAGAATTATCTAGAATGTATGAAGATGTATAGACTGCACCAAAGGGATATAGGAAAAATAAATATGGGGAAAAGAGGATAGAAAGGCCTAATGATTCTTCTAAAGAATCTTCTAGTTCTTATGAAAAAGAAGATTCAAAACCCAGTTCTCCAAAAGAGGTAAATCCAAGTTCTTCATTATTATCATTTGGAGGAACTAATTTCTACATGAAGATCACATTTTATCCACATGAGACAAAACATATGAGGTAGATTTCTTAGTTGATTCTGGTTGTCAGATAAATTTACTAAGAAATAATGTAATTCCAGAATTCTATTGAGAAATACCTACCATGACAGGAAAGGCCATACATGGTTCAAAAGGACCCATACAAGGCCAAGTGGAAAACTTCCCATTAAAAATTGGCAAACAGTCTTTCAAGATTTATTTCCACTGTGTGAACGAGATTAATGATGATTGTGTGTTAGGTGCAAAATTCCTTGAACTTATAGATCCTATGACAATAAACAAAAAATAAAACATGTGTGAATTCTATTTAAATGGGACAAATATCCAAACTCCTTTTTTTACTGAAGGAATATCTAGAAGTAGAGAAAAAGAACAACAAAAGGTCTTTGAACAAGCCTCGTCATCAAGAGACTTGCAGAAAATGAAAAGGAGCATTTTTTTATGCACAGATACATGGAGAAACAATGTTGGAAGACATTTTAGAAAAACTCATCACAGATTGCACTTCAGAATCCCCTAATGCCTTTTGGCATAGGGAGAAATATTTTGTGTCCCTTCCATATGATTGCTTGGTCAAAATTACTCCACAAAAGAAATTAGTATCCTTGATGAGTCCGATAGAGATACAAACTTTCCAATAAGAAATTAATGATCTCCTACAGAAGGGATCGATAGAGCCATCAAAGAGTGCATGGGATTGCAGAGGTTTTTATGTCAACAAACACTTTGAGAAAAAAAGAGGAAAGTCGAGGTTGGTAGTCAACTTCAAACCACTAAACAAATTTCTTCAGAACATCATGTATCCTCTTCCAAATAAAAGCTCATCATTACATAGAATAAAAGGGAATATTGTATTTAGTAAATTTGATTTAAAATCAAGATTCTATCAAATAGGTATAGTCCCAGAGGATAGACATAAAACTGCTTTTGTTGTACCCCATGGTCATTATCAATGGAAAGTAATGCCTTTTGGCTTAAATAACGCTCCTAGCAAATTCCAAAAGGGAATGGAAGACATATCTAGGGAGTATCCAATTATTTATATTGATGATATCCTGTTATTTTCAAAGAATCTCCAAGAACACCTCAAACACTTGAAATAATTTTATGATCTAGTGTTCAACCACGACCTGGTTTTATCCAAGACCAAAATGGAAATTGAGAAAATTGAGATCGAATTTCTCGATTTCAGGATAGACAAAGGCCAGGTAATTCTCCAAGACCATATTTTGAAATCCTTTACAAAATTTCCTGACATTCTTCATGAAAAAATGCAACTGCAGAGGTTCCTAGACAACCTCAACTATATTCGTCCATTCTACAAAGGGCAGGAAGATGATATTTTGATTCTGCAACAGAGATTGAAAACAAATCCTCCAGCTTGGAATGACGCAATGACTAAAGTTGTCAAGAGGATTAAATACATGGTCAAAAATCCTCCACCATTATCCCTACCTACTGGAGAAGGGAACTATATCATAGAAACAAATGATTCAAATAGTACATGGGTAGGTGTACTAATTGAAAATATTAACGGAGTTGAAACTATATGCTCATATGCTTCAGGTTCTTTTCAGGGAGCAGAACTTAATTACCCTTCCAGTCACAAAGAGCTTCTTATTGTAAAAAATACAGTGCTCCATTTTAGACTCTATCTCAAACCAGTAAAATTCCTAATTAGATATGATCTGAAAATTTTACCAGGGATGTTAAAATCTGAAAAGCTCCTTACAGAGTCTCATTCTATAATTCAAAAATGGATTTTATGGCTAGATAATTTTGATTTCACTGTACAACATAAAACTATTAATTTAAACTACCTTGTTGATATGTTAACCAGGGAAGACAAGACTACAAATTTAGCCATGTTTTTAGCAGGACCATCAAATAAAGGAAAACATCCTATGACTCAAGCAGATGAAGATCGAGATCGAGACACAAGGGAAAATAAGTATTATCATCAATAAGTCAAGAAGTAAAAGATATGATTATTAGAGAAACAAAAGAAGATCAATTTTAATCCACATTGATTGAAGAAATCAAGGATTCTCCCATGAAAATCTAGATCCTCGAAAAATGGGAGCAGAAGGCATTTGCAGGCCTAAGAAATGATTAAAAAATGATATGGGGATGCGTTAAAAAATTATCCATAGAATATGATGATGAATATATGTGTTATTTTGATATTGGCTCTGGACCAGTATGTTGGGATCATTATTCCTTACTATTACAACTGGCTTGTGAAAATAGGGAAATTTTTGTTTGTGCAGATACTAGAAACTTAGTAAGAAAACCACGGACTAGATGGACTAAAATTTTGTTTGAAAGATTTATGCCAAGGGAGGAATTGTCACTAAAAGGACCTAAATTTATTTTTAATTTGTAGCATGAACTTATGATTGCAACTCAATATGAACTCTAGTTCAAATTCAAGCTAAAATTTGTTGTTGCATCTTTATCCAAACTTGATCCTCCAGAGCTTGTAAAATATGAACATGCATTAAAAGATAAGGATGGAAAAATCCTAGGCATAACCCGAGAAGAGGTATTCCTAACTCTTAAAGTCTGAACTATATATCAAGGAGAGTATCTTAAAAATCCAGGCATGGACTTATGCCCAATTACTTTGTGGTGCCCAATTACTTTGTGGGTCATTTCCTTCATGATTTCCTCTTTCCAGTACCATATGTATCTGAATCTCAGGATCCATATGGATAAGACTCTGATATCTATTGGAATGAAGAAGAGATTCATAATTTGAATAATCACATGGAGGATTAGTGCGGAAGCATTGTGGACCCTAATTTGTACATAGTATCTTTACTTTGTTGACATGCAATATTTTATAAAATATTAAAGAGATGCTCCGTGGGTGGAAGTATGCTCCACTTTGTACTTTGTGTGTTTGTCAGCTATTTCATAGGACATACCATTTCGTGGGTGATGTAGGACTCCATTGTGTATCTGTCAGGACTGATTCGGGTCCCCATATGTCGAAAGACCACTAAGGGATGAGATAACAAGTGGTTGTCCCCACTTTCACTGAATCTTAGTCGTATTTTGTCTCTATATGTCAGGTTTGATTCATGTCTCCATATGTCGAAAGACCACTAAGGGATGATATAACAAGTGGTTGTCCCCACTTGCCCCAAATCTTAGTCGTATTTTTTCTTTTTTCAGTTCGATCGGATCATGAGAAATATCTCCTCGTGAAAATCATCTTCTTTTGACATAAAGATGCCAGTTAGTAATTCTCAGTTAACTAGTTGGCGATGTTATAAGTAAAGGCCCGAGCCTCTCATTCGATCATTCGAGAGTTGGTGTTCGGAGCTCTGTAAGTTTGAGTCTAAGTATTTTCCTCTATGTCATAAGTCTGTAAATAGATTCATTTTACATATGCTCTCTCCTCGCATCTGTTGATGATATTGGAGATCAAAAGTAATTGTATAGTTTTTCTGTTCTGGAATAAAAGTCATTCTTGTATGGATAAGTTCTAAATCAGTCTATATGTAACGAATATTGGAGGGCGATCAGATTCAACATTAATTCATGACATTGTGAATCCCAGTGAATTATGGCATAGGATATTTTATCACCTACATTACAAGGCCCTACCGAGTGTGAGAAAGATGGTGACGAGACTACCAAAGATCCATGAAAAACTAGACGACGTGTGCAAAGGTTGCACACAAGGAAATAACCTAAAGCACTCCTTTCCCAAAAGTGATAACATAGCCAAAAGATTGTTGGACATCATGCACTTGGATGTGTGTGGACCGATGTCAGTAACTTCACTAAGTGGGTATGTATATTATGTGTCTTTTATTGATGATTACTCATGCAAAACTTAGATCTATTTATTGAAGGAAAAGAATAAAGTGTTTGGAAAAATCAAAGAATTCAAGGAACTTGTAGAAAACTGGGCAGAGCGGAAGATAAATACCTTGCAATAAGATAATGGAGGAGAATTCACTTCAGAGGAATTCAAAGAATATTGTAAGGAAGTTGGGATTAAGAGGGAGATTTATACTCCCTACAATCCTTAGCAGAATGGAGTAGCAGAAAGGAAGAATCATATGATCATGGAAGCAATGAAGGCTATGATCCATGATCAAGATCTACCTATTCATCTATGGGAAGAAGCATCAAAGACTGCAGTGTACTTACAAAACAGAAGTCCCCACAAAGTACTTGAAAACAAGACACTAGAGGAGATGTTTTCTGGAGAGAAGTTGGAAGTCAACCATCTAAGGATATTTGGTTTTCCCATATTTGTGCATGTCCCCAAGGAAAACAGGAAAAAATTGGATCCATTCGGAAAGAATGGAATATTTGTTGGTTACAGTGACACATCAAAGGCATACAAGATACATATTCCCGGTCACCGGAAAGTTGATATTAGCCAAGATGTCACCTTCGATGAGAGTGCAAATTTAAGGAAATCAAAACATGACTGTGAAAAAGAGGTTCATGAGGAGGAGAATGAAGTTACTAGAGTTCTAGAGGCAGAAGTAGTTGAACCATAGGAAGTCATTCATAAGGATAATGACTTGGAAGAACCTCAAAGGCCAGCAAAGATGCCTTCTCACAAGAGAACACCAGCTTGGGCATAGGATCTCATCAGAGATGCAAAAATATATGGTGTCTTGAAAAAATATCTCAAGGAAAGTAAGAAGCTGAAACCAAATACCATCTATGTGGCATGTTTGTGTGATATCATGGATGAAAAATCGTACAATTATGAAGAGGCTACAAAAAAGAGGGTATGGAAGGATTCCATGGGGGAGGAATATGAGTCCATAGTAAAGAATTATGTCTGGGATGTGGTCCCCTGTTGGAAGTAGGACAAAGTGGAAAGAAAGGTTATTTTGGGAAAGAAGACATGCACGAGGGAAGCGACAGATGGAAGGAAGAGTAGCACGCACACATGCATGGAAGACCTAACGCCATTAGGGTTAGGGTATTTGCAATACATTGTAATGGCTAGCGAGCTAGAAACATATAAATATAGATAACTAGGTCTCATAGAAGGAGGCTGATGAGATGTAGTATTTTTCTATACGACCTAATTTTGTAAGTTGTTGATATGGGAAGGAATAAGGTGGGTAGATCTTGAGTGTTAGATTGCAGGTCGAGGAGCATGGTGCGATCTAGTCCGCCTCATAATAGATCTCGACCCGACGGAGAAGAGTTGTAAAGTGCTCGACGATGTAGTTTTGGAACTACTATAATAAAAGATCTAAGAGCCAGATATTTGTTGACGTATCCTAGGAGGGGCTGAACCACGATAAAACCTGTGTTATGTGATTGAATGCATGTATTTTATTTACTGTCTTCAGTAGTTATTGATATGATACATGAATAAGATGTTATATCTCATGCATAATCATGAATGACCGTTTATTGTGTTAACAAGTTAAAATATAACTCTCAACATGCATTTCTCATATCTTTGCTCAATCCTAGGTTGCAAACACATGAGTATCACAACTGTTGAAACATATCTTAAAAATCTTTAATCCTTAAGGTTTAGATTTTTATTTTTTATGATTTTCATGTTTCGGCTTTTCTCAAATAAGAAATTCGTCATTTCTAAATTCGTGACACCTCTTCTTCATTTATTTTTGAATAAATTTGGGAAAAAGTTCACAAAAATATAACTTTTCCAAAACTCTTTGAAAAAATTATTTAAAATGGGCGGTAATTTAAAATTTGCGATTTTTAAATTTAATGTGAAAGAAATCGGGATTCGGGGTTTTCTATATACAAATGTTCGATGCTAATTGAATCATGAAACCCCGATCTCTGATTTCCCGATTCATTTAAGTCTTAATTAAAAGCACAGATTAATTTAATCTCTTCTAAGAAGGATTAAGGGTTAAATAATTACGTCGCGATTTCGGGATTCACGGCTCTATAAGAAGCGCATCTCTTGTCATCATATTTCCTGAAATCCCGATCACCAAAATCCTGACTCATAATTCACAATTAAACTAAACTAATTCTATTTTGGCCTTAATCTTGATTACTTAGTTAATTAAGATAAGTTAAGTCGTGTTTAAAAGAAGCAGGCCATCGCGATTTCATGATTTCGGGATTCACGATTCCATGAGAGCACATCTCATGTCATCAAGTTTCCTGAAATCCCGATTTCTGGAATTTCGATTAACGAAATCCCGAAAGGATAGAATCTCGATTAATCAACATATTAAAAACGTTTAAATATTAAATAAAATATAGTTTTTTCGTGATTTCGCAATATCGACGATCGGGTTTTTCCGATGACATACTTTTTGACATCAAGACTGTTGAAACCTCGAAAATTCATGTTCTTAGATTTAATCTATAATTAACATTAATAAATCTTCTAAAACGGGTTTAAAGGTAATCTTTTTGTAAGTGTTCATTAATGCTTCGTTTTCCATTTAAGCAAGTTTCTTATTTTAGTTGAAAAGCCAAGAGCACCTAAGTATGGATATTAAATGCGTATCTCCAAAAATATCTTCCATTAAGAGCTTTAATTTCATGACAGATGTACAATTCCCATTATTTTTAAGATATGTTCAAAATAAACGTTCGAAATGTCTGTATTTTCGTTTTAAAGCTGAGATTATTCATCCACTCTCTGTGACAGGTTCTCAAGTTAAATGCAGAGCTATGGAACCTAAAAAAGCACTGAAGAAAAACAAAGAAACACAAGAAGATGATATTATCTTTGATACTACTCCACACGCCATACACTCCATCAAATCATGGACTGGAATTACCGAATTGTTGGAGGACGAGCTAAAGTATGCTAACCCTGATTCTGAGAATCATCTCCAGGACATTGCTGAGTCTGAGCTTCATAAGGTCGTTGTGCATCTGAGGTTGGTGGCATATACTAAGATGGTCGGCTAGGCTCTCGACAAGGTAGATATCTCGACGAGGAGCATTCAGAATGAACAAGGAGCTATCGTCGGCTCATTCAGGCTTGAGCACATTCAAGTAATGTATAAACTCTCATCGAATTATAAACACACCTTTAATGCTGAATTTTTAGCCGAATTTCAAAGAAAAGAATGCATTGAGGCAGACCAGACATACCCCGACATGATTAAAGGATGGGCAAGGTCTGAAGCAAAGTTTAGGGATGATTCTCATGGGATTTATGCTACAGCTTCTTTAAACAAATATATGGTGTATGTAGCCATTATGTTATGCAGACTTTTCGAGAGAAAAGATCCCTGTCACTTTCATGCAGAATGGGTACCCTTCTTAGAGGAAGTTTTAGAAGGGCGTAGTTTTAATTGGCATAAAATTTTATCGGATAACCTGACGCAAGAAATTTTAAATTACAAAGTAGCCAAGTCAAAGGGACAACCAGTGTCTTTTTATATGTCTGCATATATTATGGATGCCATCTGTTTTATGACCCCATTTCCATTAATGAATTGGAGTTGGAGTGTTTCGTGCCCAGAGCCTGTTCATAAATACCACTCAGCCCTCTGGGAAGAAAATGGTAAAGATGTTTTTTATGATGTTTGTCATTTTGTCATTGTTCCTTTGCACAAATTATTTTTTGGATGCGAGCCCCCTCGCATTTCCGATGCAGTCATAGAGAGCCTTAAATCAATTTCCGACTGGTTTATTGAGGAATTTTTTTCCTATATTAGGGTTTATGGCTGTTCCATTCCTCCTCACGCACTCCCGAAATTCTTACTAGACAGATTGGTATGCAGAGAAGTAGCTCATCAGTTAGCCAAGGGTGGTATTGGGTTGGAATTAAAAGCACTTCAGAAAAAGACATGGGCATCTTTCCCTGTTCATGTCGGGAAATTTACTTTATCAAATCTAGTTCATTCTAAAGTGGAGGCCGAGTCATTGGAAGAAGTGAAGTTAGTAAACATTGAGCATAGAAAACACGACCCCTACCAAATAATAAGTAGGCATTACATACATTGTAATTTGAAAGCGTATGAACACGAAGTGTCTGTTTATGATGATATCTTTAAAGATGTTAAGTCTTATGCAGAAGTGCTGAATAGAGTCCAGGCCTTGCCACCTGACTCATAGGCTGGTTTTGCATCTTTTCAAAGTCATAGGCGAAGCTGTCTGCCTAAGATTTTACAGGGTGAAATTTCGACCCCATTGCCAGAACAGAAAGAAACCCCTTCAGGGTTTGAAACTGATACTTAGGATAAATCAAATGACAAAGGTAAGCTGAAGGATATTGAGATACCTTCCGAAGACACGAAAGGTTCTCAAACAAAAGAATCGGGAATGGATAAAGGAAAAGAACCAGAAACAAGTCTAGAAAATATTGGAGGAACTGCTTCAAAAGAACTTGGCAGTCCTATCACCTCTTTAACCCCATTACAGTCGACTTTCGGAACTCCCCATGAAGGAGTCTTATATGTCAGTGATCTAGAGCCGATTTCAAGAGATGAAATCCCCTCATTGGATTACTTTTTCAGCAAAAAGTGAAGAACTGTCTTGAAACAAGAAATTCATCCTAGAGGAGAAGGATCTATTAAGAAGCATAGAGTTATCATAGATGGAAAGAAACTCAAAGATGGAGAGTTCACTACAGAATTAGCAGGAACAGTGTTCAAGGATAAATTCGTGAGTGCAGACACAGACCAATCTCCACAGATCCGCCCGGATCTGGAACAAACCGTGACAGAATACTACTCTTTCCCTAGTTATTGAGTGTTGAATGGACAAGAGAGGAAGAATGATATACTTACTTGTAAACGCTTTCCTTGTCTCTGTTGATCCTCGCTCTGCTACGATGCTCTTGCGTCGTCCAATCACAACAACACAAACCAATCACAACAAAAGCATTAATAT
>ML796925.1:274225-285566 GCA_009831015.1 Picea engelmannii | reverse complement strand
TTGCATTAATAAACTGCTCCAAGTGGCCGCGTTGGCTGGGGTCGTGGATGTTTCCCCGTAGGGGTTTTACCACGTGAAAACATCGGTGTGTTGATCTTTGATCTAGTTTTGTGAGTGGTTACTGAAGGTGTTCGTCCTCTGTTGGAATACCTGTGTTGTCAAACACTTTGTAACTATGCGTCTTCTCCCTGTTTATCATACTCTGTTGAATTTTTCCTTTTAATGTTATATCTAACAAGTAAATCAATTTGAAGCTATATACATCATTGATTTATATTTCAGATTGGTTTGGATGTCAAATGATTTACAATTTTTCCTTGAAATCGCTTTTAGTAATTTCAAGAACTGTGAAGATTTTATTTCTTAATACTTAAATCTTGTAAGAAACCTCTTCTTTTCTTTCATTATTGTCTATCTGATGAAATATAAGATTCTTTCTTGATTAAAGCCTTGTATTTCTCTGTAGTGTTATTTGTTGTTTATAATTTCAAAATTGTTACAAACCTAGGAAACGGCCTTGAATGTGTTTACATTACTGTTTTAGATTTTAAAATTGTTTTCCTTAATCTCATCTCTGGAAATCTGAAGTGACAAACTGATTAAAACCCATTTATAAATCATTAAACTTTTATCATCCATGACTGTCCCTAGTAGCAGACAACCTAACATAGAACCAGGATTTCAGGATCAAACCAACATTGCCCTAAGTTTATTTAATACTATTTTACAAACAACAAATAACCGGGTTGAGTTAGAAAGATCATGGGCTTCTATTGAGCGAGACATTAGCATCCAAGAACAACAGGAAGCAAGACATAGACAGTTGAGAAACTGAATCTGCTCTGATCTTTCTTTGATTCCTTAATTCCAAATCTTTTCTTTAAATCATTTACGGATGCCTTGACGGTATGTTTTATAGCCTTAAAACATAAACTCAGCAACAAAAACAACCACCCATTAAGCTTATCTTGGGTGATACTACACAGTGCACTTTGTGCGCCGCGTTGCCTTCTGGTTTACCAGGAGGGCCGATAGTTTTAGAAGTTTTGTTGGAACCCATGTAGACATGAACCCTGGGTCAATCAAGCATATTATAAACTAAGTCACATAAATAGATAACCAACAAATGGTTATATTTCTATTGGTTGGAAAAATAGAGGATTGAGTAGATGGGATCTGTTGAAGATATGTTAAAAGATACATAAGATCTGCGGGAGGTGGGTTAGGAGAATACTAAAGTGAATGAGGAGAAGGAGAAAAGAATGATCCACTATAAGGGGATTTTGAGACCGTGGAATCCCACAAAAGCAGAGATCAAAATATGGCTAAGGACAAAAGAGTTGGAGTTTTCACATAAAGATAATAGAAACACTAGAGTAACACCGTGCAAATATCTTGATAAATACCTGTTTACTCATTTGCATGAAGTCGTTTTCTATGATTTTCCACACTTATTTCAGAAGTGGATACTAAGGTTGAAGGATAACCATGCAATGAATCAGATTTAACAGTTATAGTGGACCCCGGTATAGGTTGAGCAATTACATCAGGTGAACAACAAATTCACCCACACAATAGTTTTTTGGCTCGACAGTATTGTAGTAGGCTTTATAATAGAGTTTGCAGTCGATACATCGAAGTCGTACAATGCAATGGAGAAAGAGTTTATATGTGGGCCTTGAGGAAGGTATATTAGATCATTGTATCCTTCTATTAAGATACTGCTATACAAAAAAAGGGTAATGACGATGGAGTCAGACAACTAAACTTACCTGCGTGCACGGGGAAAGGGGGGAAGCACTAACATAAAGAGGAGAAATGGAAGGAGGAATGGATAAGGGAAAGAAAGAAGAACCCTTGGACCCAATCATGACGGACGACGACTAGATCAAGAAGACCATGGTGACAGCTGGAAAGACTCATAGTGGAGTATCTTACCAATATAAGGTGAATACCAAGAAGAGGGTCATAACTGTGAGGGAAGTCTTGGTGAGTGATGAAGAAGAGGTAGAGGATCTCTGGGTTGTGGAGCAGATTGAGGAAATCTTGCATGCAACATATGAGAGGAAGATGAGAGGTCCAAGAATGGGAAGAGAAGGAAGAAACCCTATTCATATTAATGTCAGTGTGGAACCCATAAACCCATGTGCGACTAATACACCAAGAAGAACACCATCATTTAGAAAACTGCATTTCAGGAGAAAAAAGATAGCAGGAAGTACATATACACAAGGAACAACAACTGGAGGAGCCCTTTTAGGAAGCACTACTCAAGTATCTACACTGCGCGGAGGTAGTAGCTCAACATTCAGGATGGCAGGACACGATCCCACCATCATGTTACCAGAATTCAAAGGAGAAGCATCAAAGTACCCGAAAAAACATTTGTTCATCTGTGAGAAGATTTGGGAAGCAAAACATATCACAAACGAAGATACTAAATTGGCACAGCTGGCTATTGCACTAAGGGATCACACACTAGATTGGTATATGAGTTTAGCTACAAACAACCCACCAGGGACAACCACAACGATTGCGGATATCAAGAAATTACTGATAAATGAGTTTCAGAAGCCAAGTTCAGAGGATCAGTACATGAACAAGATGATAGAAATTAGACAGAAACTAGGAGAATCTGTATGAGATACTGACCAGAGATTCAAACGAATGAAAGGAAATTTGAAATATCTCATGATCGATATGTATCACAGACACCTGTTCGTCAACTCACTGCTACCACACTTAAAATACCCATTACGACAACAAAAGTTTCAGACATAGGCAGAGGCTTTGCAGGCAGCCCTGCAACTGGAAGAAAACCAATATCAACAGATGGATCCAGCCATCGAAGAGTTGAAAAAGGATTTGAAGAAATTAACGTTCCAGCTGAACCAGAACAAAAGTAAGGACAAACGAGAAGCTATTTGGTGTACCACATGCAGGACAGAAGGACACCACAAGAACAAATATCCAACATTCGCACAGTATATGGCAGCAGGAATGCCAAATCCGTTACCAACGGGAGAAATATGGTGAGAGATTTGTAAGAAACCAAGCCATGATCCATATCACTACCCAATGATGAAAAAATACTAGACAGTCCCAAAGAGTTCATATTGCAACTTTTGCAGGTCAGTGGGCCATGATGACAACGATTGTAGAACTATGGATTTGATGTGAGAGAGGACATCAGATGCATATAGGGTGCAGGCAAAAATGATGATTGGGCAAGCTACACCACAATTTAACCAAGTTCTAGCCACATACAACATTGCGCAACTATAGTATAATAATTCACAACAACCATATAATATCGTGCATCCACAGTACAACACAACACAACCTTAGTACAATACTACACAGTACAATCAGGTGCCTCATTATAATGCGCCGAGAGGAGATCAAGTTGGATACAGAGGTGGAGGACAAGCAATAGGAGGATTCAAAAGGGGTAGAGGACCAGTGGTATGTCACAATTGTCAACAACCGGGACATTATGCAAGGGAATGTCCACTTCCACCAGCAACTTGCATGTATTGTCGAGCATCAAACCATGATACGGAAGAATGTCTGACAACCAGAACAACCAGAATGTTCAATGTATTTCAGTAAAAGAGAGGGATGAAGGATAGAACATCAACAAAGTTACATGTGGAGGAGCTAAAATAGGAAACAACGCAGTTCGACAGGAGCCAGGACAACACCAGTGGGTGAAGAAGAACGCCGAACCAAGGAAGCGGTTCGATGCACAGAATGAGAACAAAATATTTCAGCAAGTCAGACAAGAATTCATGAAGCAAGACACTACATTGACTTCGACTGCGCAGCAGAATAATGAGGTCCTAGAGTACGAGATGCCTCCATCGTTGGATCATACCAAGGAAATGCATCCCATGGGACAAGTAAGTACAATCAAAGGATTTTTGCAATCATGTGTAAAAGTATTGAATGATCCATCATCTGTCGAAATATTGAAAAATATGTTAGAAAAATGTAACATAGAGACAGAAGGAAAACTAGAACAAAAAACAATCAATCACCTACATACAAGGAGAAGAACAATTAGGGAGTTCAGGTTGAATGCCAACATTAGAGATTTAAACATGGGAGATATCATACTAGATCTAGGATCAGAAGTCAATGTACTACCAAAAAAGACATGGCAATGTATGGGAGAGCCCATATTAGGATATTCACCTATCCAACTGAAACTAGCAAACCAACACAGAGTCCTACCGATTGGTAGAATAAAAGGAGTGATAGTAGACCCGGATGGAGTGCGCACTAAAGAAGATTTTGAAGTGATTGAAATAGTGGATGACACAACACCATATCCATCATTTCTTGGCTTGGATTGAGCATTTGATAACCAAACCATAATCAATTTAAAGACACTAAAAATGGCATTTGAGTCAAGAGAATACAGGGTCATCGCGCCATTAGACCCATCAGAAGGGGAGAGGTTTGTAGAACCTACTTGCTTAGACTTTGAGGAAATCAACCAGTTGTACAAAATAACTGCGCATGATGAAAACTACGTAAACCCAACTGCACATGGGATACTCAGTCGGGGGAGCATTACTTCATGTGCGACAAACTCCAACATGGGCTTAGAAAACTGGCAACAAATGCTACATGAAGTTTCCACCAGAAGGTGTGCAAGAATAGACCAATCAGTAAGATGGGTAGGTACAAAGATAAGGGAACCACCCAATTTCCATGGAATGAATGATCTAGAATTATTCTTGGCACAGTACGAGGATGAAGTGTTAGGAAATAAGAGATTATTAGCACTCGATATAACACTCAAGGACACACCTGCAAGATGGTGGGATGCACACAAGGAAACAATCATGGATTGGTACCAATGTAAGCGATTATTGCACATAAGGTTTGGTGTAGAACAAAAAAGAAACAAGCAACATAAGTACGATGGACAAGGGGCACCAGTGGAACACTTGGAGAAGTGCAGAGCGCTGTGGAAAATCATACCCCCAGAGGAATGGCCCCATCATTTCATACACACTTTAGAGGGCATACCATCCAACTGGTATATAAACTAGTAACTGCGTAGAGGAACTTCAATTTGTGTTATCGAACTAATTGGTAAGTGCGGACATAGACTGATCTCCCTAGCTTCACTATGAAACTAGAACAAAACAAGACAATGCACTACTCTTTCCTTAGATTTCAATTATCAAATGAAAAATGGATCTAGAACACACCCTTTTAAATATCGAAGATCCTACTTCGTCAATGCAATCTAAGCTCCATCGTAATGCTTATGGAGAAATATCTGCAAAGAAACACAAGCCAACGAAGACAAGAATAACAGAGTCTATTTGATATGAAACTATGTATGTGATCAAGGAATCATACAATATGGACAAATAACATTCATATAGGAAATAAAAGTATATCTATATTAAAGAATGCGGAAGAAAGATACAACCAGATTCCTTGATGTTGTAAGGTCCCTTCCAACAGTTCCATGCTTCCCACACACTTCTGCTCCAAGGATTCTGAGATCAACAATCTATCTTGACAAAGAAAAACTCAAAGCCAATATACAAGCTCCGAAAAAATCCAAGCTACAAAACCCAAGCTAACTTTATCCATGAGAGTTCCTCTCCCTTTATAAGATGAAGAGGATAAGGTGAGGAGGTTAGGATGATCCCACTAAATCAGGAAAGTGAGTAAGATCCAAACCAATCGGAGGCCACCTCACCATAGAAGATTCTCCTTCTAGAAGCATCGAGAATATGCTCGTTTTTCCCACCTACGAAAGTCGTCGCACCCCTAGAACTGAGTAGAGTGCGACGATATCGCAGGCCAGGTATAGTACATCATGCGATTATCTGAGATCGTCGCACCCCTAGAACTGGACAGGGTGTGACGATCCTCCTTACTAAAGTTTTTACAAAGGAAAATATGATTTCATCTCTCAGGTAAAGTTCTTCTCCCTTTATTTCTCAGGAATGCAGGCCACTGATTCTTTTGAAGACAACAAATAGGTTTACATCATTAACGATCATAGGGATGATGAAAATAATGTGTAACAGAGAGCCACAAAAAGTATGAAGTTAGAATAGAGTGATAACTGAAATACTTTGTCGAGTGTGTGTAGGGAGCAAGGAACGGTCGATCGGAAACCCACCAACAAACAAGGAAATACAGTACAATAATATATCATCACTGAGGTAGGAATTCCTATACTCAGAATACAAATGACTCAAATCATCAATGTCGACATGCAAAGATCCACGTCAAGTGAGGCAGGCCATGGCCACTAAACATACACTGTGGATCCATGCCCATATGACTCAAATCCAAACATAGCCACCAAAAATACATTGTGGATCTTGTTGACTCTCCATTTTGACACTTCTAATGCCCTATATTACCTTCTATCTGGGCCTATTTTACCTATTCCATATGTATCTAATTGACTGTTTCCTCCATAATACACTCAATGACCTTGTTCACGTGCATAAGAGGTAACTTATGATTAAAGCATGATTTGTTTAGTTTTATTGAGTTAATTCGATTAAATGATTGATTATGTATGATACTAATCACTTTGACTCTTAAGCAACATGATTCGGTACCTAGTCTATTCCGGTACCAAGGCTCCACCTATTCCGGTATTAGCTTGTGCTAATCCGGTACTAGAAATAATTCAAAATTTTGGAAAGCTTCTAGAGGAAAATCGGGCACATGGGTTTAGTTCATAATGATGTTTTCATAAGGAAATGTGAGTCATAATTCACCCAAATCGCACGTGTGGACCTCCATCTTAGAGGGAATGATTCTGCCAAAATTATAAAAAAAACTCAAACTACCAACTTGCGCCTCGATTTCTGTGCCTATGGTATCAGATATAGAAATTCTAAAACATGGGTTTTGTCCAGAATATAACAAATTGAGCACAATAAGAAAATTTTTGCAAAATTAGAGTTGGTTTGGGATATATGGGTGGGGGACTAACTCGAATCTGCCCAAATTGTTAAAAAACACAGATTTTTGGGATTTATCCTAAAATTGTAAAAATTGTTTTCTTAGTTTGGGGATTCGGTTTCATCCATTCCTCCATGGATTTTATGTATAAATAAGACCTCATAGGTCTGAGTAGAGAGGAATTATCATGATGTAAGAATGCTTCTCAAAGGAGAATTGTTGTGATGTAGAATAGATTCATGAGAAGACTCTTTTTGTAAACCTACTTGTTGGAGATTAATGCAAGATTGAATTCAATGATTTTGTCTCCCTTAGAAGTTAACATATGGTGATATAAAATCTTCCATGTTGGCATCGGCAAGGGCCACCGATCCAGCTTGGTAAGCTTATTGTAAATTGTTAGTATAGATTTTCATTTCATGTATTTGTTATTTTGATTTCATGATATTTTGTTTGATTTCACCATTCGAATTTGTTGCAAAGTGTGGTATTGCAGGAATAGTTGGATCTCCATATTTCACCATACATGAGCTTTAATGGCACATCCCACTTGTTAGTTTAGTTGCTTCAGGAGATAGATATTAAGTTCATCTTTTCATTTCATGAGCCTCTAATGAACATATTTGTCACCTAAGAAAGAACATTTCGATTCACTGTTTTCTTGAGAAGTTTTGTTATCATTTTTCCCTTCTAAGTTTGGAGTTGTATTGTTGAAGTGTGCCTATATTTGATATTAAGAGTAGAATCTACAGTTAACTAATTCAAATTCCATCTTTCCACTTCATGAGCTTGTAAATGGGCAAGGCATTATCTGTGCAAAATCTTTTGAGTGCATGATTGCAAGTTTTTCTTTCTAATTTCTGAATTGTGTGAAGAATGTTATCTTTGAAAACAAAGTGTTTTGTTATTGTTGGTTTTCTTATCTAAACTATATTAAACAGGCATAGGAACCTATCTATTATTGACACATATAGTGCATCAACTCTTTTGATTACAAATCCCGGTTGATAATTTATGTTTGGTAATATATTATGCAAATAATTGCACCAACATTTTGGCGCCGTTGCTGGGGAGTTGTTAACAGTAATAGGTAGTATTAGAATCATATTTATTTAATGGTTTTGGATTGGTTTTATGGATGACCTATCAATTTTGGTGTGTTTTTCTTTTGCAAATAGTTTTAAAATTTAGATCTTTAATGATAAATAATGTTTGGGGTGTTGTAAGAACCCCCCGAGTACTAATCTGTGTTGCGAAACAAGTATCATCAACGAGATGGAGTAATTCAAGGATGATCAAGAGCTTGAAGAATGTTCCTCGAAGAACGTTCTCGCATTCTGGCAGCAGCTGGGATATCCGCCTCTCAGGAAGAACATATCTTCATAGCAGTCAAGAATCTAGTTGTCTCTCCATAGGAAGATTTGGAAGTCCCGTCAGATTCCTCTTGTCAATTTGTTAAGGAGAATAAAGAATCATGGATAGAATTCAATGAAGAGAAACTAGTGGAACCTGAGATTGAGGAGTCCTTATCATGCCTCTCAATAGATCTTGTATGTACTCCAAAGACCAATCATCTTGAAGAGGATAATTTGCATAGCATAGTAGAGGAGGACATTTAGTGTGACCTAAACAAAGAAGAGAAACAAGAATATAGTGATCCTATTGAAATATGGTTTCAATTAGTTATTAGATCACACCACTCTTTTATTTATTGTTTGATCTCATCATCAAAGCAACTAGTCCTTCATACTCTGGTATGCATTAAAATTTATCTTTTAAACCTGAGTATGGATATATTTCTAACCCTGTTACGGACATGGCTTCACTGGAAGTATTCCTGTACTTGAAGGACATTTTCTTTTGTTCAATTAGAGTAGGATAGGTAAATAAATAAATAAATGCTGCACATAAGTGCAATGCAACCTATATTTCATACTTTTCATAAACGGGAATGTCAAAAGCTAATAAAACAATCAGTTTAAGATCTTTTGTTCCTATAGTAGATTTCTTTTTAAAAGTTATGATGATTTTGTTTGGAATATTATGAGAAGGGAATCTCTTCATCCTCTGAATGCACACATAATACTGGAAGGGTTTTAAAAGAAGAAAAAACATCCTTGTCAATGGAAGATAACACTTAAGGGAGTGCTTCATGACCTATTTCTTCAAAATTCTTCTGTTTCCTTAAAGTTGCTAAAAATGATGCATTCAAGCTTTATATTTACCTATCTATTTTAAGACCACTATTTCACAAGGATGATCAATTCAATGATCTTTTTAATAAAATTTGAAACTAAATGCTAATTCCAAACCATTTTATTCATAGATAATAATTCAACTTTTGACATTTTCCCTAAATTTTTTGTTTTTAAGCATGAATAAAAATCCAGTTTTAATTAGTTCTATTGGTTTGTTTTTAGCAGGGGTTCACAATTCTCTGAGCAACCCTTTTTAGCATCTCACATTGTTTGCATGAGGCCATGCAAAACCTTAGGCATGGGGGAGTGGTTTTCGAAACCTTCATATTCTTTTGCAACTTCCGTCGGCAAGGCCAAATCAACATGTTCAGTGCTGGGATTTGATTGTCATTTCTAAAATTCTGGTACCATTCTATTTTGGTAATGCAGAACTGCATTCATCTGGTACTGCAAACAATGTTTGCCTCTGCACTATTCCGGTACTGAAGCACAACCCCACATCCATCTGGTACTCAAGGGATCCGGTACTGGTAATAAGGTGTTGGTAGCTCTAATCATATATTTAAGTTTTGTTGCTTGATTTAAGTACTAGGACATATAAATTCAACATTTTTCATTTTACTAAAGGAATTAGACTAATTATGCAGTAAACATATGGTTACTCTCAATTATTGCATGCTCCCTACCATGAAATTTTGCAAGCCCTCCTATACATCTCCTTGTATATTATCACTGAATTCCTTGGTAAAGTGGTTGTCATCATGAATGAGCAAAAAACATCCATCATATGCCCCTTGCATGTTATTTCTATCAATGATCATTTAAGTCTTGTGTTGAATTATTTTTACTCTCATGCACATCTTTTTCCTACATTTATACACTCAACCTTGAATGAATCATCCTTTCTCTCCTTTAAGAAGATATTTTCACATTTAGCTGTATATGATAATGGGTGCACTTGTCCTATTACCTCATTATTTTGAAGAAGTGATTGCTCATTGAAATATCCATTGAAAAGTGGTTACACCATTATATATAGTACTAACCTAGTTGATTCAACAAGTTCTTATCCAAGTTTATCTTTAAAAGTTTCTCTTGAGAGGTATTGATGAAAACCTCATGTGGTGGACCGCCCTTGCAAAACCACAATGAACTTTTATGAGAACCTAATAGGATTAACTAGAGGGACCTCTTAGTCATTATCCGAGACATTACATTATACATTGAATAGCGGATGATTTAAGTTGAATGTGGATGATGTCACCCTTGGGATAATTGCAAACAATTAATTATGTGCCTAATAAATCTAAAACACTCTCGTACCACATGCCTTCCTTATACTCTAAAAACTGTCAATGAATAGTATACATTATTCTAAATCATTTGAGAAATATAATAAAAAGGAAGTATCAGGAAGTACAAGTAAACCTGTCGAGGTACTGAATAGGCCTATTGCCAGTGGGTCCATGCTTGTATGGTACTAAGGTAAACCCGTCGGGGTACTGAACAGGCCTGCTGGCAGCGGGGCTATGCCGGGTAAAGGGAGTTGAAAAACATGAAGTGGCACAATTAAAACTGAACATAAACCCTTGGGTATCATTCTGAAACAATCATTATCAAATCAAGGCTAGGAGATGACCTTTATATCTCTCAGATGATGTTCTTAAGAACCTTCAAGTATCCACTTTAGAGTTCTATCTTTAAAATAAATAGGTTTGCATGAGAAGTGGGACCCTCATTATATGTAATTCACCTTACCTAAACAAGAAGAGCTTCATCTCTACAAACTTGGATAAGAAACAAGTTAATCATCTTGGGATGTATTCTTTTATGGGTTCCTCTCTTCAAATGATATCTAAACTATGCTTATATCACTTTTGTTTTAAAGGTAATCTAGCCAGGGGGGCCTATTAGTCAAAGTCATTATGAAAACTCTTGGCCACTATCCTATAATCGTATTAGAGTCACATCTATCCCTTTCTCCTAACTTTGATTAAAAATGGATTGGATAAGACTTAACTTCAGGGAATGTTGTTGTGGGGTTATTCTACCCTACGGACTAACAAGCTAGGGCTTTAAACTTGTACGCAGATCATGACCCTTAAGACTTAACTTTTAACCTTCTACCCAAAATCTCAACCCCTTTTCTCATGCAAACATGGGAAGAATCAACTAACCTTTTTATC
>ML796925.1:212157-223888 GCA_009831015.1 Picea engelmannii | reverse complement strand
CTCCATCTTCCATCCTAAGATGATACAGCTTCTTTCGAAGAAACAACTTGTTTACCAGGAACTTTGATTGATACAAATTCCCTAACTTATCCCATAGTTCCTTGGCTGTAGATTCTCCTGAGACATTCAACAACACCGAATCTTCCAGGTAGAGTCGAATGGTACTCCTTTCTTTTCTGTCCAACTTGTCCCAATCTTCCTTTGACATACCAGTAACTGGTGTACTAGTAGTTTGTGTACTGGTAGTTTGTGTACCAGTAGCCTGTGTGCTTGTAGATGGTGTACCAGTAGGATGTGTACCAGGATCCACAATGATCCATTGTTCTTTGTCTACAAGAAGGTCCTCCATCTTGAGATTCCATAGCTCAAAGTTTTTACCGTTGAAATTCTCTATCTCGATTCTAGATGAGCTCGCCATTCCTCTTAATTTAATCAAATCTCAACTGTAAAAGCTCCCACTAAACCCAGGTTTATCATAGACCCAAGATAAACTTGATCTGTCAAGACCGAGCCAAACCCTTAGCAACAAAGGCGTCCCTCTGAAGCCAAAAACGTGCTCTGATACCACATGTAAGTTTTAAACCTGCGAAGTAAAGCAATGCATATAGATTCTTAAGCAATACATAAATTAATCAATGGCTCATACACAGAGTACACAAAGATTTTTACCGGAAAGCCTCAACCGGGAAAACCTTTCTTATTTTCATTATATCGAATTTCACCATTCGCCATACAATATATACAATGTTTTTAGGCATTCCGTAGATACCAAAACCCTAATCCCTTAATCCGGGATTAATTTACAAATCAGCTAAAAATAGCAAAAACTGCCCAAAAAAAAATTTTGGGGCGTTGCCCCGAACGCTACGCGTAACCAGGGGGGGGCATACCTGCCCCCCCTAGGACCCCCCTAGGAAAGCACCCGACGCACATGGAAGAGCTCTAGGTGAAGGGATCGTCAGATGCAGTTGTCGTATCTGACGCACCCACACACACACACATGCAAAGAATATAACACACACCCAACATTATGCACATGTTTGATAAAATTGATGATGAAATGCGATTGAAATTTATATGATCCTTGTGACTAATGAGCCCATGGAGGGCGTAGTTTTTAATGTGCAGGACCATGCCCGATGGACAGGTACCAGTTGGACCGGTACACATGGGGAGATGATTAGCTCGGACCTCCATGGGGATGAAGAGCCCATCAAATAGTTGCTGATACCCGTCAGAGGAGCAAAGATATGAAAGTTCTTGATTGAGCTTTTTGCACCAGAGAAGAAGAGGACGTTTCATCAGGGGCACTTTGGCTGAGCCATACCTAGGGGGATTGACCCACTTGTAGTGGAACATTGGCCCTAGATGACCCAGGACATCACCAGGAGGCTTGTGATGTCATCATGAGCATATTGTAGATGGAAAGGGTTGTTGGCATGTGTGGCAGTTTGAAAGAGCCCAAAAAGGGCTAACATTTTGCTTCTGGATGCTTCTCTGTCCCCAAAAGGGCCTAACGTCTCCCCCAAGAGGGCTTGACATCTCAATTTTTGCTCATTTAGGGTTTTAAAAGAACATTTAATATAAAAACAATATGATTTTGGTTAAAAGCCTTGTCGGCTAATTTTTATGACCTAAAATTTAATTAAAGGTCATCATACAGTATATATTGAGGATGTTTTATCCTCATTTTGACAACGCATCACTCACTCTCCTAGTGAGGTCTGATTTTTGCGCCCTATTAGGGTTATTGGATATTTTGAGGAAGGCACACTTGTTTGGAGAGGAGATTTTTGGCAATTAATGGTGTTTTTCTTGAAGGAAGGTTTACAACTAGGGTTTGCATGCTATTTTCTTGATGATTTGTAAGTATTTTTCTGCAAAACTTCTTGATTGAATTGTTGAAGTTCAATTTCTTGCATTCTATTTATATATATACATTGCTGAATCAAAACCCTAGGGGACAAACACACAAGTAGGTTGTTGTCTCATGTCCCCTGATAGAAAAACCTTTTAAGCCATTGAAGAAGAAGAAGAGAGCCTAGCCATTGCTACACTCTTTCTATCTTCCTCCCTTAAGCTAGCCGTACTTTTAAATTTCAAGAGAAAGAGGACATCCCAGGCCTAGGTTATCTACACCTAGGGTCATTTTTATTTTAGGGTTTGATGAAAGAGCCTTGCATTTGCAACACTCTCCCTCTTTAAACTCTCTTGTCTTGATTTTACTTATCTTTGAGCTAGCCATTTGATGGGAAGGAGGAGAGAGCATGAGGCCTTGCTTAAGCAACATCAGAGTGAGCCTCTCTCCCCTAGGGTTCTGTCTTCAAGGCCCTGCCATTGCAGCACCAACCTTGAAACCTTTCTCTCTTGTCCTTTAAATCTCATCCCCTTCAACTTGTGCATCCTTCACCTTTTGACTCCATAACCCTAGGCACTGATCTTTAGCCTCCAACGTTGAAGTGAAAGTGATTGAAAAAACTCTCAAACTCTTATAAATTGAAACCCTAACTAACTACTAACCCTAATAAGGCTGACGTCATCCTTGGTTATTCCATCTTGACTCAACCTTTTCTGTTGGTAAGAAATTAGATGGTGTGTTAAATCATTTATTAAGTAAGGGATTGATTGGATACATTGTTTGCTACATCATCTCGATATTTATTGATGAATTGATATTGTTCCATTGCTATTTCTGATAAACATTGATTTCATCATATCTATTGTTATAATTTCTCATATATTGATATCAGATAGTTATATGAAGTACTAACCCATTGAATCATAGCCTACATATATTGTTTTTTTGTTTCTTTGTTTCGGGCAGGTATTCTCATTTGGGGCTACACTTCATTATTGGCTGTTTAGCCGGACTATCTTCTCTTGGTGGTAACTTGTGAGGAGGAAATATTACTTTGACCTTTATACCTTAGCCTCTTCAAAACCCCAGGTTATTGGGGATGTCTCCCCTAGGCCTAACCTCCCTAAAGAGAAAGAACCTCCCCATTGAGGTGACATTGGGTGGGGTAGGTTCCTGTTACGCCAGTTTGGCCTCTTTTTTCTAGCCTTTGACCTAGCTACAAACTGTGCGATAACAGTTGTCAATGTCGATGAAATCCCATCACCAGATACAACACCAATTAACCCCACACCCATGGTAGAATAAACCCAATAGACAACACCTGAGGGAATGAACATAGATATGCCAACCAAGGAATGGGGTCAACAGAACCAGGGCACAAGCAACCAAGCACAACTAGAGAACCCCGAAGAATCCCCGAGAGGCAATGGGATGACTTCGAAGGAGGTAGAAGCGACCAAACCAGATGAGTCACATGAAACCGTGTCAGACCATCCACCTGAGGGAGAAATGTAATATGTCATGGGTTGGCCATAACAATATGTATAAGAATGACCAATGGAGGTTGGAACTTCGATTCAACCACCATCAAAAAAGGACAAGCAACAGGTACATAGGTCACCATGCAAGCAACCCATCACAACAATTGTTTTGTAGTGCATACTAGAAGGGGTACGGGTGAAAGAAGACTTGCTAGGTTATGTCGAGAAGATGAAATACTCAGACCATGATGTAATGGACACAGACAAGTTCCCAGAGTTCGCGAAGAAATACTACCTATATACAATGGGATTAGATCTATTTTGGGAACCGGTTGATCAACCACTCCAGTGGGCAGCAGGGTTAGAAAAAATGGGAATTTTAGGTCTATTGGAACTACCACGCTTTAGTAGAGGACAATATGCTAGTAGTTCCATAAAACAGTTGATGGAAGTCACACATGGAGGAGATATATGTCTAGAAAAGATCGTCTCAATAGACGTAGAGCTCATTGTGCATATTACAGGGTTTCCATCACGGGGCATGGATCCCGCACAATTTCTCAACGACAAAACAAAGGAGAAAGAAATCATAGAGGAGATGAAAAATAAATATGGCACTGAAAGAGGGATGCATGAAATCATCATCAAACGAATCAGTGATGCCGCGACAAAAATGAGCGCAAAAATCATGGCCTGGAAGATGCTAAGAAAATGTTGTAAGGAGGAAGTCTCGGCTGGGGTTGTCGCAGTTGCAACACAATGTGCTGAGGGAACCACAGTCAACTGTGCCCCTTATCTTTTGAATCTATTTCTAGCTGACTACAAGGATGTGCAGGATAACCATTATGGAATGGAAGGAACTGAAATATGTATCCTTCGCCAACAGATTCAAATCGAATCATGTAATGAGATACTTGTCGCTTGGCGCTGCTTCGGATGCCAGGAACAAAAAGATGAATGTAGTTATATTCAATGGATAACTACGCGACCTATAAGAGGCCATCGCCAAAATATGGAGAATAACACTGTAGGTTGTTTCCTACTATCGGGGCATAGCCAACTTCAAGGCCACTCAACATGTGATATGGATCTAGGCGCGGAAGGACCCCAACAAGCAATGGCTACAACTGCATTGTTTCATCACAGAAGGGGATATAGAAATGGCCATCAAGGATTGGGAAGATGATTGGAGGATCCCATTCCTCACTCAAGACATGCCTGTAAGGACAAAGGATGAGGAGGAAGGGTAGGAACAGATACAACCTCAGGAAGTCCCAGTGCCCAAGAAACCAAGGACAGGCTAGGCCAAGCCAAAGCAGACGAAAGAGGGGACATCTAAGACCGATACCCAGAAGGGGAAGAAGAAAAATACACAGCCTCCCCAAGTACAATAGAAAAAGGATGAGGTAGCGCAGGGTACTACACCAAGTCCTAATCCACAAGAACCAAGCCCGACTAAGCGACCAAGTACTCAAACGAGGGGTGCGCGCAAGAAGATGAAGGAGCATAGAACACCTCCAGAGTACACCATTACCAAGGATGATGCAAAAATTATAGCCTAAATGGTTCAGGATCGTACATCCGAGGACTTTGAGAATGATGTGCACCACAGGGACAAAATTTAAGAGGAGATGGAAGACATGGAATAGTTCCTCAAGCAGATCGACGAAGTGTAGGTAGCGGGAAACATGATAGGAACAGGGTCATCAACATCAAAGACAGGAGAAGAACTTGAATCAAGTGAGCGAGATACAGTCCACACAATACCAAAGTCGAGTGAAACATTCCACATTACACCCAGCATGCTGCGCATGGATGAGAGAGTGGGGTAGACATCCCTAAAGGACTTAGCTCAACTCCAATTAGTATTGTTGCGGATACCATCCAAGGCTCTACATAAATTACAGGTTAGTTTTACCCAAGAGGTACAGTCTCATGCACGAACAGACACAGCTGAATTACAGTAGGTAAAGGATAGATGGGATGAGATGGAATTGATATATGAGTAGGCCAAGCTCGAGACCCAAGAGGAGAGGGAACGCATGACCGGATTGGAACAAAAAGTGGCCAAAACTTATGAGAAGATTCCAAAGACTGCGAAGAGGGCCGAACTCACATCAACAGAGAAGATTGATCATATTGCACAGTATATTGATCTATATCAGAAGGAGATTGAGAATCTCCATGAGCATCTCACACCTACCACCCCACCGGAGGTAAAGGAGAAAAGGAAGCAGGAGGCAACAGATCAGCTATGAGATATAAAGCAATAGGTCAGTGCACCAATCGACTTGTTTGAAAAAGTAGCATAGCTCTGAACGAAGCTGGAAGAGGATCAATAGGTCTAGCAGTGGGACAAGGAAGAAGAAAGGATAATCATAGCTATCCAGGAACTCAAGCAGAGGCAGAAGACAATGTCCATCAAGGAGCATGTCAAAAGGGTGCAAGATATGAAGAAACTACAGGAAAAACTCACCACTGCGCATACATATAAAAAGGAGCGCAAGGCTCAAATGGAATCTCTTCAAGAGCGAGTAGCAGAAGTCATTGTACAGGCAGAGGAAGCCAAGACATATATGGCACAGACCCAAGTAGAGTGTGCAAGGTTGATCAATGATGAGATTGCAGTGCAGACAATAGACGCACTCCAGGAGAAGACCACGCAGGCTCAAACACAAGCAGTGAATCTTAGAGAGAAGTTCGAGGCGATCACTAGGGACATTGATGAAGCTCACAAAGGTTAGGTGGCTCAGGATGAGCCACATTTCAATGTTGGGGGCATCTTGGAACTAGGCCAAATTGGAAATAAAGGCTATTTTGTGAAAGAAGGCATGCATGAGGGAAGCGACAACTGGAAGGAAAAGAAGCACATGCACATGCATGGAAGACCTAACGACATTAGGGTTAGGTTTTTTGCAATACATTGTAATGGTTAGCGAGCCATAAACATATAAATATAAATAACCAGGTCTCATACAATTAGGGTGATGAGATGTAGTATTTTGTTATACTACCTAATTTTGTAAGCTGTTGAGATGGGAAGGAATAAGGAGGGTATATCTTGAGGGTTAGATCGTAGGCCGAGGAGCCTGGTGTGATCTAGTCTGCCTCATAATAGATCTCGACCCGACGGAGAAGAGTTGTAAAGCGTGCGATGTTGTAGTTTTGTAACTACTATAATAAAAGAGCTAAGAGCCAGATCTTTGTGGACGTAGCCCAAGAGGGGGTTAACCACGGTAAAACCTATGTTATGTGATTGAATGCATGTGCTTTCTTTACTATCTTTAGTAGTTATTGATACGATACATGAATAAGATGTTATATTACATGCATAATCGTGAATGACTGTTTATTGTGTTAACAAGTTAAAATATAACTCTCAACGTGCATTTATCATATCTCCGCTCAATCTTGGGCTGAAAACACATGCGTATTGCAGCCACCCATTAAGACTATCTCGGGTGAGACTACGCAGTGCACTCTGTGCGCTACGTTTCCTTCTGGTTTACCAGGAGGGCTGATAGTTTTAGAGGTTTTGTTGGAACCCAAGTAGACATGAACCTTGGGTCAATCAAGTGTATTATAAACTCAGTGACATAAATAAATAACCAACATCCATAGACCGAAGGAGAAATCAATAGTAAGTTCAAAATGGATCTACAAGACGAAACATGAAGCTGATGAAATTATTGAAAAGTATAAGGCTATATTTGAGGCTCGAGGATTCTCTCAGAAGGAGGGCATTGACTATGAGGAGACATTTTCTCTCATGGTGAGATATACTCGATCATGACTATACTTTCATTGGCCGCAGTAATAAAATGGAAGGTGCATTAGATGGATGTGAAGACAACCTTCTTGAATGGTGAAATAAAAGAGGATGTATATGTGGATCAACCACAAGGGTTTGAGGTACATGATAGGGAGATGCATGTGTGCATATTAAAGAAGGATTTATATGTGTTAAATCAAGCACCCAGAGCATGGTATGGCATGATTGACAGTTTTTTGATGAGCTTAGGATTTAAAAAGAGCAATGCAGATCCTAACCCTTACTTTAAGGTTGTGGATGATGGTCCGGTAATACTACTATTGTATGTGGATGACATGTTTCTAAAAGGTGTGGAAAATCTCATCTTAGAGTGTAAGAGAAAACTAGTTGTTGAGTTTGAAATGAAATATCTCGGGATGATGCATTACTTTTTGTGTCTCAAGGTATGGCAGAGAAAGGATGAGATATTTTTGAATCAAGGGAAGTATGTAGTGGAAATCCTGAAGAGGTATGGGATGTTGGAAATTTCAAGGCAATAGCTACACCTATGGTATCAAATTTGAAGTTGCTGCAGGATACGACTTTAGAGACTGTGGATGTTACTTTATACATGAAAATGGTGGGTTGGTTGATGTACTTGATGAACATGAGACCAGATATATTTTTTGTTGTGAACACCTTGAGTCAATATATGGAGTAGCCCAGGTAGGTTCATTTGGTCACAACAATACATGTGATGAGGTACCTTAAGATTACATTGGATTATGGTCTTAGGAATGTGATATACCATGAGTTCGGGTTATATGGATATTCTGATTCAGATTGGGCCGACAATATTCTTGATCAGAAGAGTACTTCAGCATATTTCTTCAATCTAGGCTCCAATATGGTTTCATGGAGCAGCAGGAAGAAGTCATGTGTAGCACTCAGTACAAATGAGACTGAATATGTGGCAACATGTGCAACATGTAGAGAAGTAGTGTGACTTCGGAAGCTGATGTATGGGTTATTTGGTCTCAAACTGGAGGTGACTTGCATTTGGTGTGACAACCAAATTTGCATGAAGTTGTCAGAGAATATGGTCTTTCATGACAGGTCGAAGCATATTGAGATCAAATATCACTATATTAGGGATATGGTGTAGAGGGGAGCATTGGGGCTCTAGTACGTGACTACTGAGGAACAGGTTGTGGACATGTTGACCAAGCCACTGTTAAGGAAAAAGTTCAAGCACTTCAGGAACAAGCTTGGAGTGGTCCCTTGTTAGAGGGAGTGATGAGGTACAGATGCATTGCAGGGTAATGGATGTCCTGGGGACATGTTGTAGCTATTTGAGAGCTACCCACAAGACCTAGATGCATTGGACTTGAAGTCACTAGGGTGCACATGATGAGGTACAGATGAATTGCGGGGTAGTGGATGTTATGATGACATGTTGAAGCTATTTGAGAGATACCCATGGGCCTTGGATTCATTGGTTTTGAAGTCATGTTGTACTATGGATATTCGATGATGTATAAATTCATATGGTCAATAGTAAATGGTCATGAGCTCATGTGGCAACAAAGAATACTTTCCTAGTAAAGAGTGAGTGTTGATATTTTCATGTAACTACGGAAGATATTCTTTTGTATTTGTATTGGTCAAACCTCGAGAAGGTTATTGTAATATTGTTGTATAAATCGGCTCAAAAGAAACTATTATTTTATTGTTATCCTTATTGTAAAAGTCAAAATGGCCCCTCTTAGGGTTGCATCTTTTTGACAGTCAGTTATGTGTATAAATAGAGGTTGATTTCCTCTCATTTGTACACACACACAACTCGCATTCTCTTGTGTATTTGGAGCATAGAAAAGGAGGTCTAGAGTAGAAGGTCTTGGTTTCTTGGTCTTTCGTATCTTGGTCTTGGTCTATTTGTGGAGAGCTATAACGTGACATTATACTGGTTGAAGGAATCTATACTGAAGAATTGGTTGCTGGGTTTTCTCCCCCATGAGGGTTTCGCAGGATATATCTTGTGTTCTATGATTGTTTATCTTTCAGTGATCCTATTACATGCAATTGTCAATGAATGTTAGAGAAGATAATTGTAAATTCTAAAATAATAACAACCTACTAGGGGAAATGTGAGTTCTATGGAAAAATCTCCACAAGTGTGAAAGACACATCGTGGAATCCATGGGCATGATGGTCACTGCCTTGACTTTGGAATGGGAAAAGTGGAAGAAGAGCATGGCTTAGAAAAAATAAGAGGCAAATGAAGTTAGAGACTAGAACACTATGGATGTAGGGAAGCATCTCTTTGGACTTGGGAATTCTTTGATCATGCTACAGGGAAAGTAATTGGAATTATCAAATTCCTTGGACACTCTCTCTGACCTAGAAACTCACATCATAATGTGCATCAACCTCCTTCATACACATTACCAACATAAAGATTTGAATGATTCTATATTGGTTGCCATGAATCAAGACTCAACTAACCCCTTTGGGGGAGAAGAAGATAGGCTAACAACCCATGTGGGGTGATTCCCATTTCGGGATAAAATATTAATTAATCTATTTTTTGTCCAATAATTTTATTATTAAAACATTGTAAAAGTTTATACTTGCAAACTTTTACAAAGAGTTGTTTGGGTGACTTGGTTTAATGCTTTAGTTGATGTTCTCTTATTGACTATGAATATAACACTACCTCATTTTGAGTTGTAATTGACGATGAATAAAACACAACAATGCCTCATTTTGAATTGTAAAAATGTTGAATAAGTGCGAACACAACACTTTTGATTATACAAAACAACAATTACTATGAAAGAAAATCATGTTGAATAAGTGTGAAAGCAACACTTTTGATTATACAAAACAACAATTACTATGAAAGAAAATCTAGAACCCATAAGTTAATCTAAGTTAGTCTAAGATTTTGAAAGAAAAGTTCAATCTAATCATATAAAAACTTAAAAAAACCATTATAAAATATAATATTAGAGAAAATTTAAAATTAATAATATAAAAACTTAAAAAAATATAATAATAAAAAAATGATAATAATTTTAAAAGCTTTAAAAACTCCAATTTTTAGGTATTAAAAAATTTATAACTCTTTTTTTTAAAAATTGGTTAAATACTCAATCCAATCCTAGTTAAACTATATTCATATTACTTTATTTATAAAGAAAAGGAAATTTGATAATTTTCTAAACATTTATATGAAACAAATTTTATTTTTATTAGAAAACCCAATTTTTATATTAAAACCAATTTTATTTTTATTGGAAAAACCATTTTTTATATTAAAAATGAGGAAGAAATATATTGGTGTAAATGTATGAAATATATGAAAGGGTTCCTAAAATTGAAATAATCAAATACTCATAAATTTAGTATTGGTGAGAAGAATTGAGGCCCACTAGCATTGGTAAAATTTTGTAATGGTGACAAGAATTGAGGCCGACGAGCACTTGTAAAGCAAATCCAATTCTTACTTTACAATTTTACGTAAGTGGTGGTTAGATCATCTTCATCTTTTCATTTCTTTAACACCGGATCCTTCCTGGAAGGATCTTGTCAAATATGAAAAAATACACTGTGAAATTCATTGACATGACCAGTGCTCTGGAAGAAAACTACAACTCATTAATATATTAGAACATTTTAACTTTAATTATTCCGAAGGCATACATATGGGCAGGTTTTGCCCAATACCTGTCATCCCGGGAAAACCTGTCAACCAGAAAAAACCACCTTCTCATTCTAGCTGTTGACGGACCACCTTATTACTCTAGCTCCAACTGTCATGCTTTTCTCTGTCATACATTTCTTTGCCGCTTAGGACACGCCTCCACAAGTCACTACACCTTTTACACTCTCTGTAATTTCAGTCTCGACTGCGACCCTGGTTTTCTAGCCAGGGACCTCCCGCATATTCCTTTTGCAGACCATTTCCAGTAATGTTGCCACAAGTCAAAGTGGCTCCTTTTCATGGCTCTTGACATGATCCATGAGAAAGCAGTAGGAATACTTTGCCACGAGAAGGGGACAATCAAGGATTGATCCACGAACTCTCCTGTTGGAAAAACATTCAATAGGTACCTCATGTTGAATTACTGAGAGGGGGGGTGAATCAGTAATAACGTAATTATAATCCTTTTTCTTCAAATGTTATATCAATGTATAATTATTATCCAATAATGAGCATTAATAAATAAACAATCACACACATACACAGTACACCCGTGTTTTACGTGGAAACCCAAATCGGGAGGAAACCACGAAATGCTTTTTCTTATATGTCTTGAAGAATTACATTCATTGGAAGCACCAAATTCCTTTGTTTTCCAACTGCAACTGGAAGGAGGCTCCAACCCCCTAGTTTCTCAGGCTACAACCTGAGGGAATCTCCAACTCCCCAAATCTCTGGCTATAACCAAAAGGAGGCTACAACCCCCAATGTTCTCCGGCTACAACTAGAAGATGGCTACAACCACCTGTCCTTGCCCCGTCCTACCACCCTGAAGTAGAAGTAGAATGATGGAACCACTGTCACACTATCACTGTGAGATATACCGCTGTAAACCTGTACCAATAAATCTGAACCATACATCAACCATGCATCAA
>ML796925.1:196958-211290 GCA_009831015.1 Picea engelmannii | reverse complement strand
TTATAATACACTCATCACTTCACTTTATTATTTACCTTTTAAAATCTCTTAAACCACTTTGATTACTTTGACCTTTTGGGGCTTCTAGATGACTTATGAGGGTCCTCCAACTTCGTAAGGCCATAACTCTCAAACCGTGAGGAATTATGTGACGTTCCACATACCACTAGAAATGACATGACAAACACTATCCATCTAGGATATTTTCCTTGAGAAATTCACTTTCCTTCATCTCATTATTACATAATTAAGCATGGGTTCTCTTACTGCACAAAGCGTCTTCCTGTGAAGGCTTTCACCATAAGGGGACCACTTTGGAGTTCATCCATATTTACTTCTTATCAACCATGAAAAAACAATAATGAGTCATATTTACATCAAACACTATTGGGTCCATTACCCAAACCTTTGTGCTACGTGTCTTTCTCAAGGGTTGACATCAATGACAACCAACCTTAATCAACACCTCACATGTTTTTTGGTCCTTAACGGCTTCCTCATCAACAAAGACCGAATTCTTCCCTATTGATTGTCTGACGTGGGATGCTAGGGTTTGAGTATTAAAATACCTGGATTCTACTTGATAACATGGCCATTATCTATCCTGCGCGGCAGAAAAACACCAGTGCCTCCAGATTCCCGCCCAAGGCTGTTGGAACCAATAAATATAGCCCTCATTCCTGAACCACCAACAATCTACTGACCAAGAGGACATGTTGAGTAGATGCGGCTTCTTAGCGTAGCATGCCTGCACCTATTCTTCCATTGATGGGTTTTTATTGCTTGTAATCTGGCTTATCTTTCCATCGATTGCTTTTCCTGTGGGTACTGAGTATTCTATAAAGATACAAAACAATCACAGAACTGTAAGTTTAGTTGTAAATTTAGTGCCTCACCCTACAAATCTTGGATATTGTTTAGAGGATAAAATTTCTTAAAAAAATGAAAAAGATGTTTAAAGAGAAAAAATGAACTTGATGAGTAGGAATTTTTCTCTCTTCGGCCCTCAGATGAGCATTCCAAGGCCTCTAATGGTCGTAGTGAGAAGCATTGTAACTGGACTCGAAGCAAGAAAAGGCTAAGCTACGTTATGAAAGTTTGTAATGTTTTGACTCCACTGGAATTGAGATTCCCCTCCTCCAGGGGCTACGGTAAAACCCTTTGATAATTTATATCAAGCGGAGCTCTAAGCAACCAACATATTGAGTTGAAAAACCTGATTTGCAGACATGTGGAACCATTCTCATGATTGCAGTGACTTGGACATTTGATACTAAAATAGATTCCAATAAAACCAAAAACCGCATGAGACCATATTTCATTAAATGGTCAAGAAAAGGAAACGGGAAAAGGAAACTGGAAGCTCAATCTGTTAAAATAATTAAAAAGTACCTAGGCAAGTGTTTCTCATCACCTAGGCACATAAGGGGTGAGAAAGTGCCTAATGTGAACCCTAGTCATTTAATTTGTGAGAGACAAATTAAAAGGTAATTTTTTGGACTTAGGGAGAGTGGGTAACTCAAGTGATTTAATTTCCACCATTGATCTATCCAATCTCCACTGTTGGATTTATAGACTCTTCACCTTCCCTCCATGAGGTCGATTAGGGTAGAGAGCGCACCCATTCTTGGGTTGTTCATCAATTTTTTAGAGAGATGAGAAAGGAGAAGTCGAGCAGACTTGAGGAGGAGCTATTTTGTTGCTAAGGGCATGCATTTTGAGGAGAGAGTACAACAATTATTGCAGGCTGTACTGTACGGATTGAGCAGGTCGTGTAGCATTAATATAGGAATAGAGATCAAGGCAAGGTACAACACTTTAAGGAGGCAGTACTGTACGTATTTTGAGGTGACCGTACAACATAAATTTTTCACATAATTTCAGGGAAACTACATCAAGCTCAACAAGTCGTACTGTATGTATTTTTGATAGTCTGTACTGTTGTTCTGCTGCACAAAAATCAAGGAAAATTTTGGTGTGTATTTTCTAAGTGTTTTGGCACATTTTCCAAGGCATTTGTACAACATTTAATGCCTAGAATTGTGTTGTATCATTTGTCATAGATTTTGAGGCAATTGTACAACATAGAAGAGGCACATAAATCGAGGAGTAGACATGTACATGTGTGCAGGAAATTTTGAGGAGTTTGGCTCAGATTTTAGGTGAAAGCTTGGCACAATTTTCGATATAATTTTGTCATTAAATTTCTGAAATTATTGACTGTTGTAAAAGATATTTCCTCGGACCTCTGAAATAATAAAAACTCCCTCTCTCACTAGTTTTCCCCTTGTGGGTTTTTCCAGGGTCGTTGTTAGACCAAAAATCCCTGTGTAAATTTTCTGAATATTGTACTGCTGATATGTTTCTATTTTTGCATTAAAGATTGTTCATAATCCTCATGTTTATGTTCTAAAAATTTATATACATGCTGATTTTATTTCGCTGTCATAAAATTGGGTTTGGGCATTAAAGATTGAAAAAATCAGCGAGACTTGAAACTGGGTGGGGTCTGAAAGTTTACATGGTATCAGAGCTGAGTTAAAGAGAGGTAGATTTACATCAACAAGTCAGAAAAGTGGGACAAAAGTCACTTCATCGGATTTTATTTTTTATTTTTTTCATTTTCGCGAAAAGGGTCAATGGCTACCGGTTTGAGGGTTGAGGACAAACTTGATGGGGCAGTAAAATTTGGTACTTGGTAGGAGAGGATGATCTTGATGTTGCAAGAAAGTGAGTTATGGGATATTTTTGAGAACTCCACAACAAATCTAGTGAATGTACACACAGATGCTACTCTTGTAGAAGCATACACCAAGAAGAGTATCAAGCCTAAGAGAATTGTCCTTGTATCAAGCATACACCAAGAAGAGTATCAAGCCTAAGACCATTTGATTCATCATGTGATAGGGAAGGCTAATTCCTATGAGATGTGGGAGTCCTTGAGGAAGTTGTACCAGAGTACAAATGAAAACCGGAAGATGGTTTTGAGAGAAAAAATGAAAATCCTTAAAATGACCAAGGTTGAAAATGTGGTCACATATCTTACTAGGTTGACACAGGTGAGAGATGAAATTGGAGTTGTGGGGGAGGCCATTGCTGACAGTGAACTTGTGAGGAAAACATTGAATGTAGTTTCCAAACAATGGGTTGTTTTTGTTGAGAGCATTGTGGCTAGGGAGAACCTTCCCAAGTGGGAACATCTTTGGGATGATTTTTTTCAGGAGGAGACCCAGAGAGGTTATGTGCATGGTAGTTCATCCACAGGTCATGATGAGGAGAATGTGGCTCTTGTTGCCAACACCAAGAAGAATTTAAAAAAGGGTCCTAAGGGAGGAAACAAATCGAAGGGTGAAGGCAAGAAGGACATGAGAAAATTCAAGTGCTTTGCATGTCACAAGTTTGGGCACTATGCATGACAGTGTCTAAACAAGAAGAAGAAGCAGACAACATCTTCAACAACGGTGGAGGATTTCTCGGCCAAGTTTGATAAGGGGTTTTCCTTAGTAGTATGTATTTCTACTAGGACCACTCATTCCAGTGTGTGGTATATTGACAGTGGTGCCTCCTGCCATATGACATGTGTTCGTGAGCATTTGATAGATCTTATTCAAATTGGTGATCTTGAGGTAGTGCTTGGATATGACTGGGTGGTCAAGGTAGTTGGTAGTGGGACAGTGTCATTTTAGAGAGAGTCTCTACCTACCATGTTGTTGAGAGAGGTTCTATATGTTCCTGGATTGAAGAAAAACTTGGTTTCAGTTTCTGCTATTTAGGAGAGGGGTTATGAGGTGTTGTTTTGTGATGGAAAGGTGCTCCTATTTCCCAAGGGGTCCAGTATCAATTCGACCAAAGTGATTGGCAATAAACATGAGAAGTTGTACAAGCTCAGGTTTCATCCAGTGAGTGCATTATTTCATTCTACCAACATCAGTGATCTATGTGAGCTATGGAATAGGAGGATGGCCCATTTGCATCATGGGGATATGAGGATACTAAGGGATATTGTGACTGGAGTTCCAAATTTCAGTATAGAGCACCAGGAGTTGTGCAAGGGGTATTCTTTGGGAAAGTACACCAAGACTGTTTTTCCAAGCAGTGACAGTAGAGTAGTAGGTATACTTGATCTGATTCATTTTGACATATGTCGTTCGATGTCTTCTGCATCTTTGATTGGTTTTTTATACTATGTCATATTCATTGATGACTTATCTCGAAAGTATTGGATTTTATTCATGAAGACCAAAGGACAGGTCTTCAATCGGTTCTGTTATTGCACAGTTTGTAGCTTGGTCAAAATTCTAGAAGATAGAGGCCAAACTGGCGTAACAAGAACCTACCCCACCCAATGTCACCTCAATGGGAAGGTTCTTTCTCTTTAGGTAGGTTAGGCCCAGGGGAGACATCCCTGGTAACCTGGGGTTTTTAAGAGGCCAAGGTATACAGGTCAAAGTAGAATTCCCTCCTCACAGGCTCACAAGTTACCACCAAATGCAGATAGTCCGGATAAACAACCAATAATGAAGTGCATCCCCAAATGAGAACACTTGCCCGGAACAAAGAAACAACAAAACAATATATGTAGGCTATAATGCAATGGGTTAGTACTTCATATAACTATCTGATATCAACATGTTAGCAATTATGACAATAGATATTGACGAGATCAATGTTTATCAATATAGCAATGGAACAATATCAATTCATCAATAAATATCGAGATGATGTAGCAAACAATGTATCCAATCAATCTCTTACTCAGTAAATGCTTTAAAACACCATCTAATTGCTTATCAACAGAATATGTTGCGTCAAGATGGAATAACCAAGGATGATGTTAGCCTCATTAGGGTTATTTGTTAGTTGGGGTTTCAAATTATAAGAGTTTTAAGAGTTTGTTTGACCACTATCACTTCAACGTTGGAGACCTAAGATCGGTGCCTAAGGGTAAATGGAGTCAATTCAAGAGAGGACACAAGGTTGAAGGGAAAAGGCTAAGGACTAGAGGGAAGGATTCTGAAGTGCTGCAATGGCAGGGCCCCAGAATAAAAACCCTAGGGGAAAGAGGGTCACTTTGGTGTTGCTTAAGCAAGGCCTCGTGCTCTTTCCTCCTTCCTTAGGTTTATCTTGGCAAAACGACTAGCATCGAGACATGAGAGTGAGGTGAGGTAGAATGTTGCAAAGGCAAGGCCCTATCACCAAACCCTAGAAGCATGATGGCCCTAGGTGTAGATAACCTAGGCCTGGGACGTCTCCTCCTTCTTGACCTTTAAAAGGTATGGCTAGCACAATGGAAGAAGTAACAAGAGTGTAGCAATGACTAGGCTCTTCCTTCCTTCTTCAATGGCTGAGAATTTCTCTTTTAGGGGACATGAGACAACGACCTACTTGTGTGTTTGTACCATAGGGTTTTAAAATCAGCAAAATTTATAATAAATGCAAGAATATAAGACTACAACCATTCAATTAAGAAGTTTTGCAGAAAAAACACTTACATATCATGATGAAATAGCATTGCAAACCCTAGTTGTAAACCTTCCTTCAAGAGAAATACCAAAAATGACAAGAAAAGCCTTCCTTCAACAAGTGTGCCTCACTTAAAGAGAACAAATACCCAACAAGGGCACAAAAAATCAGATCTCACTAGGAGAGTGAGTTGTGTGTTATGTCAAAATGAGGATAAAACTCCTTAATATATACTGTATCAATGACCTTTAATTAATTTTAGGTCATAAAAATTAGCCGACAAGGCTTTAAACTAAAATCATACTGTTTTTACATTAAATGTTCTTTTAAAACCCTAAATGAGCAAAAGGTGAGACGTCAAGCCCTCTTGAGGGAGACTTTAGGCCTTTTTGGGGCTAGTGCAGCATCCAGATGCCAGATGTTAGCCCTCCTTGGGCTCTTCCAAACTACCACACATGCCAACAACCCTGTCCATCTTCCATATGCTCATGATTATGTCACAAGCCTCCTGGTGATGTCTTGGGTCATCTAGGGCCAACGTTCCATTGCAAGTGGGTCAATCCCCCTAGGTCTAGCTCAACCAAAGTGCCCCTGATGGAACGTCCTCTTCTTCTCCAATGCAAGACCTCAGTCAAACACTATCCTATCTTTTCCCCTGATGGGGTCCCAACAACCATTTGATGGGCTCTTCATCCCCATGGAGGTATGAACTAATCATCTCCCCATGTGTACCGGTCTAAATGGTACTTGTCCATTGGGCATGGTCCTGCACATCAAAAACTTCCCCCTCGATGGGCTCATTAGTCACAGGGATCATAGCAATGTTAATCATGTTTCATCATTAATATTATCAAACATATGCATAAAAACCCTAATATATTATCCAATAGCTCAAAGACATTACAAAGACCTACAATACAAGGCTGAAGAAAAGGACAAGACACCCTATTGGGCTAGTATCCATAAGGAAAGTAAAGTCTCCAAGGGGTATCATACAAGCCATGTAAACCAAGGTGGTGTGGATAAGGGATGTCTAGACATACGATTAGAGTGAGAGCCAGGGATGCATGATATTACCTGTGGGTGCCTTTGTAGAAGGCGAGCTGTACCCGTCACAGATGCAATTTTTTCCAAGCCCTTTCTTGCCTTTATTATTTTCTTTTCTTTATTTGCTTTTTCTTTTTATTTCAAGGAATAACTAGAGGAAACTACCTTGGCGTGGTGACCAGAGTTGACAGTGTTACCCACAAGTACTTTCACAGTGGTGATAAGCCTGGCTCGTGATGAGACCCCCTTTTCCTTGGCCATGCAACCAAAGGTCACTGCCCTGGTGTTGTAACCAGATAGTGGCAATGTCATGCTGTTAGGTACCCATGAACAAAATAGGATGACTCGTGATGAGACCCCCTATCCTCTTGATTAGGTCTTGTTTGTTATTTTTTTTGGGTCCCTCTTGTTTCTTGTTGAGAGGATTTTTATTGCCTTCTCGGGTATCCCAGAGTGAAGCATCTCGAGGTCTCATTTTTAGGCTTTTATCTTTTACCAACTGCTTTTACCTTCTGGGCCTATAGCCCCTTCTTCCCATGAGATAAGGTGCAACCCCACAAACAGATCATCCTAATTCCCAGACAAGGGGAATGGGACAAATGAGCGAGAGACAAGATGGAAAAGTGATGGTATGATGGGAGCAGACGATGGCTCTTTAGAAACCCCCCAGTGGAAAACCAAAACCTATGGGTATAGGATTTCTAGGGCACCCAATAAATCTCCCCAAGCATGATCAAGTGGGTCAATGTAAGATCCAAGCAATTGTCAGAAATAAAAGGAATTAGATGCATACATTTAAAGGTTATAATGATCAAAACTGACACATACCATGATACCTGGACCAATTACCTCATGGATAAAGAGCCTTTTTTGATACAAGACCAAGCCAATGGTGATGGATGCTGCTATTGCTGACAAGACGAATTTGACAAAAGAAGAAAACGATGGTCCCTCCAGGGCCATGCCCAGGTCAATCCTGCTCTTGGTAATCCATGTCTAGGACCTGTGGGCCTCGAGACATGATCTCCTAGTTATCCCTAGAAATCGGGGATAACATCTAGCTCCAACTTGGGGACATTTGCTCATCGTAGAGTGCATGAGAACCTCAGCATCTATGGCATAACCTCCAGACCTGCTCAACTCGATAGGGGCATCAGTAACAAAGATGGGGAGGTAATGCCACCCCAACACACACACACACACACACACATATAAAGTAATCATAAATGCAAATACAAAGTGAAATACTTACTTGTACTTACCTGTTAGCTGGATGTTGGTGTAGTCAAACAACCAGTGAAGCCAATCCAGCAATGTCCCATAATACCTGCCTTTGTGCTTCATCATAAACCAAAACAACGATATATCAAGCACAAAAATGACATAGGTTAGAACATATATCATATCGTCAGATATCTCAAGTTCTAACTTATGGAGGCGGGTGGGAGGGATGAAATCCTGCCAAGCCCATCTCCGAGGAAAGTACTTAATCCACTTCAAGAAAGGGTCATGAAAATTGTAAGGTTTAGAAAACTGACTCAAAGGGCCTGCCAACTGGCTACCTAGGACATCCTCATGCTCTGAAGTCAAGGAAGGGATCGACAAAGACCTAGCAGATGACTGGCAAACTACCAAAGGAAAATTGAAAAACTGGGATAACTGACTCAAACTTGCAGTATCCAACCGACCCTTGGAGTCTAGGGTTTGCCTAAGAGGAAGCTCAACATAAAAAATATACTTCCCAACTACACATTTAATGGACAAGCACGGTAAAGTAATAACAGGTGGTTGGAGTGAAAAGTCATGAGAAACCTTTTTTAGGCAAACAATCTTCTTACTTGCATCAAAATCCGAGAAGAGTAGTGGTTGATAATCATTTTCATAGAATAAATCCAAATGATCAGAGGAGCAATCATCAAATTCCTCAAGGTATGACCGAAAATCATCAGGAAAACAAGGTATTGGGTCATCCTTGGGTTTTTGGAGAGTATGGGTAAAAACCTCATCTCCTTGTTGCCACTGGTGAAGAGCAATCCGCTGCGATAATTACAAAGGAAACACTTGGAAATGACTCTCAATGTCATATATGGGATCCATATCATAACCAAATATATCCCACCTACGTCTCCCAACACGTATGAATTCATTAATGTTATCAACTATGCCATTATTTGTATCATAACATGCAGGTTTTGAAAACTCATTCACCTTCTTCTCATTTCCTTCATCATAAGGTAAAGCATCATCAAAAACTAGGGGAGGATGGAAACTTATTGTTTCTTTTTGTGCAGGGGCTTCGAGGACTTCATGCGTCATGGTCTCATCCTTAGGAACTACCCCTTAATCTTCAATTATGCACCAAGGAAAGTCTACTTCTTTCAGGGATTCCATTTTTCCCTCATTTTCTAAATCATAGGACAATGTGTCATTGAAATCCTGAAATGGAAAGCAACCAACCTCATCGTCCTTTTTTTGTGCAGGAGAGAAGGGATTTCAGATGGCCTCATCAGAAGGAGGAGCACAAGCTGGTACTTTGTCATCTTGCGTAGGTTCTTGCTCCTTAATCACGTCTTCACTCAGTTGTTCAAAAACTTGTTCCCTCCTTTCTTATGGATTATTAGTAGAGGTTTCCAGGGAAACTAGTTTTATCAAGCTGAGAGTGTCCAAAGTATGGTCATTGATTTTGGACAAGGAGAGGTTTACCTGAATTCGCATGGCCATGTTGTGACCTTCCGTAAGTGTCTTCAGATCGTTTTTATTTAGGAGGAAGCTTAAATGCCCCAGAAGCCCATTGGTATAGAGGTATACGAGGTACTTATCGTCAGGACGATGTCTTTCAGCAATCTGGTATAGAAACCTCTAAAACCTAAACCCAAAAACTCTGATGGTTTCATCCTTTGTTTGTTTTATGTACTCAAGTCCTTTCAATAATGATTGGATATATTCCAATTTCACACCCCACCTCTCAAGAAAGATTTTTTCAAATTGGTCCATAGATGTGATGCTCGCAGCTGGAAGGTTATCATACCATCTTCTACCCTCTCCATGCAGAGTGGAGGAGAATAGTTTCATTACCAAGTCTTCAGCATCATCACTGACTAGGTGGTGCTAAAAGAAAGCCCAGAAACTGCTCATGTGAAAATTGGGTCTTTCTCCATCGATGCCAGCGAATCTAGGGAGCCATTTGTTATACCAGGGGGGAATTTGTCTAGGATATCCCAGGATCTTACTCATGTCCAAAGGTTCATATTTTCCCAGATCCCATTGTGAAGTCATAGTTGGCTTCTTCATCAGTGGAGTCGCCAGGTAATTTTCCTGAAACTATCAAAAGAAAAGGGAAAACACCCTAGTGGAGTTGCCAAGTAAGCTTGTAAGATAAGTCTCTGAGGCAAGGCTTACCAAAAAAGATTTTTCCTTTAAGGAGAATTGACTCAATGTTCCCTGACAACGATGCCAAAATGTTATCGCACAATTTGTAGCTTAATCAAAAGGCTAGAAGATAGAGGCCAAACTAGTGTAACAGGAACCTACCCCACCCAATGTCACCTCAATGGGAAGGTTCTTTCTCTTTAGGGAGGTTAGGCCCAGGGGAGCATCCCCGGTAACCTGGGGTTTTGAAGAGGCCAAGGTATACAGGTCAAAGTAGAATTCCCTCCTCACAGGTTACCACCAAATGCAGATAGTCTGGCTAAACAACCAATAATGGAGTGCAGCCCCAAATGAGAACACCTGCCTAGAACAAAGCAACAACAAAACAATATATGCAGGCTATAATTCAATGGGTTAGTACTTCATATAACTATTTGATATCAATATGTTAACAATTATGATAATAGATATTGACGAGATCAATGTTGATCAATATAGCAATGGAATAATATCAATTCATCAATTAATATCGAGATGATGTAGCAAACAATGTATCCAATCAATCCCTTACTCAATAAATGATTTAAAACACCATCTAATTGCTTATCAACAGAAGATGCTGCGTCAAGTTGGAATAACCAAGGATGACGTCATCCTCATTAGGGTTAGTTGTTAGTTAGGGTTTCATATTATAAGAGTTTTAAGAGTTTGTTTGACCACTATCACTTCAACGTTGGAGACCTAAGATCAGTGCCTAAGGGTAAATTGAGTCAATTCAATAGATGACACAAGGTTGAAGGGAAAAGGCTAAGGACTAGAGGGAAGGGTTCTGAAGTGTTGCAATGGTAGGGCCCCAGAATCAAAACCCTAGGGGAAAGAGGCTCACTACAGTGTTTCTTAAGCAAGGCCTCGTGCTCTTTCCTCCTTCCTTAGGTTTATGTTGGCAAAATGGCTAGCATCAAGACACGAGAGTAAGGTGAGGGAGAGTTTTGCAAAGGCAAGGCCCTATCACCAAACCCTAGGAGTAGGATGGCCCTAGGTGTATATAACCTAGGCCTAGGACGTCTCCTCCTTATTGACCTTTAAAAGGTACGACTAGCACAGGGGAAGAAGTAAAAAGAGTTTAGCAACGACTAGGCTCTTCCTTCCTTCTTCAATGGATGAGAATTTCTCTTTTAGGGGACATGAGACAATGACCTACTTGTGTGTTTGTCCCCTAGGGTTTTAAAATCAACAAAATTTATAATAAATGAAAGAATATAAGACTACGACCATTCAATTAAGAAGTTTTGCAGAAAAAACACTTACATATCATGATGGAATAACATTGTAAACTCTAGCTGTAAACCTTCCTTCAAGAGAAATGCCAAAAATGCCAAGAAAAGCCTTCCTTCAACAAGTGTGACTCACTTAAAGAGAACAAATACCCAACAAGGGTGCAACCTGATATATCATCCAATAGCTCAAAGACATTACAAAGACCTACAATACAAGGTTGAAGAAAAGGACAAGACACCCTATTAGGCTAGTATCCATAAGGAAAGGAAAGTCTCCAAGGGGTATCATCCAAGCCATGTAAACCGAGGTGGTGTGGATAAGGGATGTCCAGACATATGGGTAGAGTGAGAACTAGGGATGCATGATATTACCTATGGGTGCCTTTGTAGAAGGTGAGTTGTACCCGTCACAGATGCAATTGTTTCCAGGCCCTTTCTTGCCTTTATTCTTTTCTTTTTTTATTTGCTTTTTCTTTTTATTTCAAGGACTAACTAGAGGACACTGCCTTGGCGTGGTGACCAGAGCTGACAATGTTACCCACAAGTACTTTCATAGTGGTGATAAGGCTGGCTTGTGATGAGACCCCCTTTCCCTTGGCCATGCAACCAAAGGTCATTGCTTTGGAGTGGTAACCAGATAGTGGCAATGTCATGCTGTTAGGTACCCATGAACATTATAGGTTGGCTCGTGATGAGACTACCTATCCTCTTGATTAGGTCTTGTTTGTTGTTTTTTTTGGGTCCCTCTTGTTTCTTGCTGAGAGGATTTTTATTGCCTTCTCGGGGATCCCAAGGTGAAGCATCTCGAGGTTTCATTTTTAGGCTTTTATCTTTTACCAGCTGATTTTACCTTCTAGGCCTTTAGCCCCTTCTTCCCACGAGATAAGGTGCAACCCCACAAACAAATCATTCTAATGCCTAGACAAGGGGAATGGGACATATGAGTAGGAGACAAGATGGAAAAGTGATGGTATGATTGGAGTGGATGATGGCTCTTTAGAAAACCCCTAGTGGCAAACCAAAACCTATGGGTACAGGCTTGCTAGGGCACCCAGTCAATGTTAGAAAAACAGGACCACAGAGCAATAAAATAAAACAAATGCAGAAACAAAACACATAAGACACACAATACAAGAGAGACACAGATTTACGTGGTTCACCCAATGTGGGCTACGTCCACCAGAGAAATTGCCAGGTCCTTCCTTTATTATTATCCAACAAATGAAGGGATACAACCTATAGCAAAACCCGCTGTAACTTCCTCTTCTTTCTCTCACAGTCTCCTCTCTCAGAATACAATATTCACCACAATCCATAGTTGCGATACATTTCCCTCATAAAAGAGGGTTTCCTTCTAGGGAAAAAAACCCTAACATAATCTCTATCGTTAGATCTGTGACCTTATAATGAATGGTCCAGATTTACAATGAAATTACAATATACTTTTACAAGGCAATTTTTGCTTTGGGGGCTTCGCCCCCGAACCCCCGCTGGGGGCCCGCTTGCCCTCAGCCCGGGGGATAGCCCCCCCAGACCCTGCAAAGGGGGTGCCCCCCCTCTGCACTCCCCCGCGTGGAAGAGTGTACATACTTCTGGGGTGTAAATACTTCATGGGGTATAAACATGGCTGAAAGAAAGGACCTCTGAATCAGGAAGATAATCAGGCTCCACAACCAACAATCTCCCACTTGGAGACTGATCTCAACAACTCCACCGCTGCTGTATATGCTGGACTCTGAACCTTCTTGGACCTGGAAATTTCTCATCTTCATCTTCATTCTTGAAGACCAACTGAAACTGAGCAAGAACTCAGTTTCTCCCTGGTTACTCCCTTTGTTAACATGTCTGCAGGATCCTGGCTAGTGTGTATCTTTTCCATATTCAATTGTCCATCTTCCAAGGCAGATCGTATGAAGTGGTACCTCAACTGTATATGCTTAGTCTTTGAATGGAAGGTTGATTTCTTTGCAAGGTGAATGACACTCTGACTGTCACAGTACAACCTGCTGTTCTCCTGCTTCTTTTCCAATTCCTCCATAAACCTTTGTAACCAAATCATCTCTTTACTAGCCTCTGTAGAAGCAACATACTCTGCCTCTGTTGTTGAAAGTAAAACAACCTTTTGTAGTTTCAAAATCCAACTTACTGTTGTTCCACCTATAATAAAAACATACCCTGTGGTGGTCCTCCTGCTGTCTTTATCACCTGCCATATTTGAATCAACATATCCCTGTAGAAAAGTGTCTGAACCTCCAAAACATAATGCATGTGTAGTAGTACCTTTCAAATACTTTAGAATCCACTTTACTGCCTCCCAATGTTCTTTAACTGGATTGTTCATATACCTGCTCTCAACTCCCACTGCATGTGCAATATCTGGTCTTGTGCAAACCATTGCATACATCAAGCTGCCAACTGCTAATGAATATGGGAACCTGGACATGTATTCTATCTCCTCCTGTGTCTTGGGAAACATTTCCTTAGTTAATTTGAAATGGCTGGCCAAAGGTGTACTAACTGGTTTTGCATTCTGCATTCTGAACCTCTCCAACACCTTCTCTGTGTACTCACCCTGAGACAATGTTAGTTTGCAATTTTTCCTGTCTCTTGTTATTCTCATACCAAGGATTTTCTTTTCAGCACCCAAATCCTTCATCGCAAATGAATTGGCTAATTTCTTCTTGAGCACATTTATATCCTGCATATTAGACCCTGCAACAAACATGTCATCTACATACAATAGCAAGATAATATAGCTTCCATTTTCTATCCTTTTAAAATAAATACAGTGATCAGAATGACATCTACTATAACCCTGTTCTGTCATAAACCTGTCAAACTTCAAATACCACTGCCTTGGAGCTTGCTTTAGGCCATACAAGCTCTTCTTCAACATGCATACCAAATTATCCTTCTCTTTGACCTCATACCCCTGTGGCTGTTGCATATAAATCTCTTCCTCCAAATCCCCATGGAGAAAAGCTATTTTTACATCTAACTTTTCAAGATGCAAATCTTCTACTGCCACAAGAGTTAAAATAGTTCTAATTGAAGTCATTTTAACAATAGGAGAAAATATTTCATCAAAATCTATACCTTTCTTTTGTGCAAACCCCTTTACAACAAGTCTAGCCTTGTACCACTTTTCTCCTCCATCTTCTTCCTTCAACTTGTAA
>ML796925.1:136340-146597 GCA_009831015.1 Picea engelmannii | reverse complement strand
TCTTAAAGAAGAGTTAGATCTTCCATCATCATGTCATTATCATGTCATCATCTTGATAACCAAAAATGTGGATAACACTTCCAGTAGTAAAGGGTTGAGGACCAAATTCGCGTGTGCTATCTGTTCTGAGTATGGCCACTACACCCATCATTGCCCAACACTGCCACGTTTCCGGCAGATTTTAGCGGCTGTATGCCAGAACTTCCAGAACAACCCGCGCCCTACTACGTTCTCTCCAACAAATATCACTGACATCCGTTATGTCACCACTTCAGTCAATGAACGTATGAGATGCCCTTGCTCTCTCTGTGATTCATTAACTCACTTTACATACCAGTGTCCTATGATCCTTGCATATAGGCAACGTCAATTGGCCCTGCGTCACCAACCCGTAGAGGCGATAGTTGACATTTCCTCGCCACTAGAGGATCTTCATGTAATTTCTCCACTACCAACACCTCCTTGGTTCTTAGAGGACGTATCTAAGGATTTACCCCGTAACCCACCCAACTCTCCTTCTCATTCCCCTACGGAAACTTCCCACCCAACCACCACGAGTACCCCTCAGTACTTCAACATCTAGTTTATGTCGAGTGAACCCGCACCATCTCCTACCATTACCCCCTCTACTTCTTCATCAGGGGGCAATCACACTATCACTGAGATCACTCCTCACTATTCGTTATATTCCCGTCGTTTCCAATGCGATGAGGAAATACTGGAAGAGCTACAACGCCCGGACTCTCCCTGGGATGCACTACATCATCGTGCACTCTTCCTTCCATAAGAAGCCCTCATGCCTCCTAAACAAAACCCCATTTACGCGGTCGAAACCAAATATTTTATCCCATCAGGGCCTATCGATTGGTTCAACAATCCAATCCCTGCCCCTGACGCTTTTGAAGAAGGTAATCTGGCCAACATTTCCCCCACCATCAAAATCGACATTTCTGTTAAAAATGGCATCGTCGAAGAAATCATCATTGGAGCCGCTTGCACTCCTCAGGAAATCGCCGCATATAAAGCCCTCTTCCAGGAATATAGGGATATTTTCGCCTGGTCATACACAGAGATGCCTGGCCTCGATCGCTCTATTGTCAAGAATCACATCGACACCTGGCCTGACATCACACCAGTTCGCCAGAAACAACGACCGCTACACCCATCCAAGGCCGCAGCTATCAAAGCCGAAATTGATAAATTACGTACGGCCGGATTTATTTATCCCATCGCTTATACTTCATGGGTTTCCAACCCTGTACCCATCAACAAAAAACAGGGCACTATCCACGTTTTCACCGACTTTCATGATCTCAATAACGCATGTCCCAAAGACAACTTTCCAATGCCTTTCATCGATCAAATTATCGACGACTGCGCCGACCACGAGGCTCTATCCTTTATGGACGAATTCTCTGGCTATAACCAAATTCAAATCCACCCAGCTGACCAGTATAAAACCGCATTCATTACCCCGTGGGGTACTTTTGCATATCATGTCATGCCCTTCGGCTTAAAAAATGCTGGCACAACTTTCCAGCAGGCCATGACATACATCTTTCATGATCTGGCTGCAATCATCCTCGCCTACTTGGACGACCTCACCGCTCGATCCAAGAAACGCACCTAGCACCTCGATGATTTATGAATCATCTTTCAACGGTGTCGTTAGTACAACATCCGCTTGAACCCTCTCAAGTGTGTGTTCTATGTCACTGCAGGGCACCTCCTCGATTTTATCATTTCCCAAAGAGGTATTATCGTGGACCCCCTTAAAGTCAAAGCTATCACCGAAATTCCACCTCCTCGGAATTTACAACAACTTCAGAGTCTACAGGGCAAAGCTAACTTTCTTCGACGCTTTGTTCCTGATTATGCCATACGCGCACACGGTTTCCTTCGCTTACTACGTCACGACATCCATTTTCATTGGGATGAATACGCCCAATAGTCATTTGACGATCTTAAAGCAGCACTTTTAAATGCACCTTTGATTAGTGCACCTAACTACAATCGCGACCACATCCTCTACGTATCAGCATCAGCTGTATCAGTAGCCGGCATCCTCATCCAGCTTGGAGATGACAATCGTGAACGTGTTATTTACTACGTTAGTAAGAACCTTTCAGGCCCACCCTTGAAGTATAAACACGAAGAGAAACTTGCTCTTGCAGTTGTCGTCGCAGTCCAGAAACTGCGCCATTATATTCTGCTTCGCACCACAAAGGTCATCGCAGATTCCAACCCTATGCAATACTTGCTCAGCCGTCGACAAATTAATGACAAATTCCCTCGATGGATAGTTATCCTTTAGGAGTACGACCTCGAGTTCTCAACACTTAAGAGTAAGAAGGCCCTCGTTCTCGCCGAAATTGTCACGACCCTCCCCTCTGACACACCCAGTACCCCCGTCAACACCGACTTTACTGACGAACATCTCTTTTACATCGCTTCTGATGATCCTTGGTATGGCGACCTCCTCGTCTACCTACGAACTCAAAATTTCGGTAACCACCTATCACGATATGATCGTCAGCGTATTCGCCATCAGACCCCCCGCTATCTCCTCATCGGAGACATCCTATACTGGCGGGGCGTCGATACCATTCTTCATCGCTGCCTGACTATTGACGAGGCCGACAGAGTCTTAAACGACTGCCACAGTGGCGCATGTGGGGGCCATCTTTCAGGTATATCCACTGCTCAAAAGATTATTCGGGCCGGTTACTTTTGGCCTACCCTGTTTCATGATTGCATTCATGCCATGAAACGATGTGAGCAATGTCAGCTCTATGCCAACAAAGCCTGTGCTCCCCCCGCTCTTCTTCACCCTGTCATTACTGCAGGCCCCTTTTGTAAATGGGGCATCGACTTTATGACTTGTAATTCCCCCTCCAACAATGGTCACAAATACATTGTTGTCGCCGTTGATTACTTCACCAAATGGGTTGAAGCTATGCCCACTTTCAACAACACTGCTAACACTGCAGCGCGTTTCTTCTTTAACCACGTCATATCCCGTTTTGGAGTACCACTCCAACTTGTTTCTGACCACGGGAAACACTTCGAGAATGAGATCTTCGTCAAACTCTCATCTCGGCTAGGCTTCTCTCACGAGTTTGCCTCGCCATATTACCCTCAGTCAAACGGACAGGTCGAGGCAGTGAACAAAGTCCTCAAGACCATGTTACAACGCATGGTTAATAAACATAAAACCAATTGGCATCATATGTTATTTTCCATGCTATGGGCTTATCGAACGACAGTAAATACCGCTACAGGTTTCACGCCATTCCATTTAGTCCATGGGGTCGAGGAAACTCTTCCCATCAAGTGCGAAATTCCCACCCTACGCACCGCAATTGAGCTTTTACCTGACACTGCTCCAATGGAGCAGCGCTTGCTGAACTTGGAGTCTCCGGATGAAGATCGTCGATCTTCCTTACAGAACAACGAGGCATCTAAAAAATGATCCAAGGCTACCTTTGATCACCATGTCAACCTTCGATCATTTCGCGAAGGCGACCTCGTCCTGGCCGACGATATCGCCCATGATACCTTTGGCCATGGCAAGTTTGAATCACTTTGGTATGGCCCTTACATCATCCAACATTGCCTCACCAAAGGCGCATACATCTTGGCCTCCTCCGAAGGCCTCTCACTCAAAGAATCCGTCAATGGGTTATATCTCAAGAAATTTTATGCTTAAACGTAGTCATGCTACGTTAGGTTATTTTCTTTTTTAGCGTTTTTTAATCTTTTTTCTCCTACCCTCTCGTCTAAACTATCCTTTGTACTATTGACAGATGCTTCCTCCACCAGCTTACCACATCGGTTACACCGATGGCGCTAGCCGTTGGACACAAAATCTCACTTCGGTGGCTTGGACTCTCTATACCCCCTCACATGAAATGCTACATTCAAGCGGCATCTGTTTGGGACCAACAACCAACAACCAAGCCGAATACACTACAATCATTGGCCTCCTGGCTGACGCCCAGCGTCATCATATTCGCTACCTTATCATCTTCCTCGACTCTCAACTAGTCGTTCTTCAGCTCAACAATGTATACCGTGTACGCGATCCATGCCTCTTTCGCAAATACCTACAGGTTAGACTGTTATCTTGACATTTTGATTCCATTACATTTACACATATTCCAAGACAATTGAATCAAACAACAGATGAAATAGCTAACATGGTGTTAGATTGACATATATCACATCAAGCTACACATACATAAACATCTCACAAAACCTGTCACAACATATAAATAGAATAGACATCATCATCATCAAAAAACACACATGTAGACAACATCAGAATCTCAGAATATGTATACTCATATATATATATATCAGCCCATCAGGCCATCTGAATGTTTACATACAACAATACATATGCCTGCAGGCCAGTGCCACACCTCGGTACAAAAATCGGCTCACCAACCTATATACAATAAAAAAAGGTATACATCATACATCAATCAGGGTGCCTCTATCGCACCCCCACCTGCTCCTCCCTCAGGAGAAGGTGGTGGCCCACCCCCACCTGCCCTAGGCGGTGGTGGAGGACCACCCAAAGGACCCTCCTGCCCCGGCGGCAGGCATCCACTAGTCATAGCGGCCAACATAGCTGCTCGTCGCACTATCCCCCACCATGGTGGCGGTACTCCTATACACTGCTCCAGGAACCCCTCATCCTGGATGTGTATCCAAATGCCCTCAGGCACGTCCTGTAACACTGTCTCCAGCCGACGGCGTATATCATCAAAATCAACTCCGTTCGCCGCCGGAGGAGCATATGATGGCCCCGCACTAGGGTCATCGAACCGATGCCTCCTCGCTGCCCTCTCAAGCTCTGCTGGTCACCCCGCGGCCTCATCCCACCGACGTCTCTCTCCACGCGGCAGTCTCTCCGGCTCTCGCTAAGCCGGTTCTCTCTGCATCTCCACCTCGCATCTGCGAGGTGCCACATCTGCACATGCACAAAACAACAAGCAAACAAATAGTATCAACATCTATATCACATACATATGGACTGATATCTCAAAAGATAACATAAAATCAAAAACATGCACAATGCCACAGCATACCTCGATGGTAAAAAACCTCCCCAGGAGGCAGCACCATGTCCGGATCCCCTCGGAATTCAACCCCAGCATAGGGGTACCGGAGTACTACCTGCGGCATCTGTCGCCATATCCGTGCCGCCTGCACTAAAAAATAGTGGCCACCTTCACCACCACCGTGGCGAACCAAAACTGCATACCACCACCTCAATCGCGGCTCTCGTGCCCCAGACATCTCCAGTAGAACCCGCGGGCACAACATCGACACCCTCTCCAAAAACCAGGCTACCAGGATCGAGCCAAATGCAAACTCTCCTGCACCTGTAGACCGACAACGGTCCAACTGCGCGATCATCCGCGTATGCAGTGTCAGTCCCCACGCGAACTGCTCACCACCCACCACTCTCTCTAGCACCAGCAGCTGGCCACCACTAATCCGTTGGGTCGCAAGTGACCCGTATACACGAACAATCATCGCCGCTATGCAACGATGAGCCAAGGCGTCTATAGCACTAAAACTCACCACTGTCCCAGACATGAAATTTTCTCCTGAGCAGTAGTGCCGACCAATGGTAACAAGAGTCATCTCCCTCGGCAGCACAGGCTTTGCTGGGAAGGGCGTTCCCTGAAAGGGGAGCCCAGTCAAAAAATATACATCCTCCACCGCAGTGAAGGAGATCTGCTCTCCTCGCACGAGGAAGTAGTGCAGCTCCAGACTCCACATCTGGAGCAGGAACTGCAGTAAGTACTCCTATGCCCGTATCAACGGGCACTCAAAAAACTTTAGCAACCCATAGGTTGCTAAAGTCGCTCGCACCTCAGGCCCTGCATTGACCACAACATCTCGCAACTGGGCCCAGTCTCGCTCTCGCCACTGCACAACCATCATCACTACTGGTCACCTACACACAACACAGAGTCTTATATCAGCTCAGCTACCCATCAACGACATCAAACAGACTTGTTTTTTACCCTTAAAACCTTGCCTCAAAGGCGCGGTTTTTTCACCCACAGGCGCGCACATATGTGCGCCTGTTCACTATACAGGCGCGCATATATGCGCACCTGTTCATTGCACAGGCACGCTCCTGAGCGCACCTGTTCATCATACAGCCGCGCACACGAGTGCACCTGTCCAACTTACAGCCGCGCTCAAGAGCGCGACTGTCCAACTCACAGGCATGCACTGATGTGCGCCTGTCCACCTCACAGGCATGCCCCTAGGGCGCGCCTTAAATCCCTTCTATCGCGCACTCATGCGCATGTATTCGGTGGACAGGCGCGCACCTATGTACGTTTTCCACTGGATCGCCTGCACATGTGGGCCCACACCCCATACAAAATTCCCTAATTACCCCTGTACGACCCCCCGTACCAGCCCTGCCCAAAAATTGAAAACCTATTTCTATGCAGGATGATCAGACCACCAACCTGAAACTCGCAGAACGATGATCGGATGCCTCGTCCTCCCCGAATCTCTCAATCTCCTCTGAAATCTGCTTGCCCAGTCACTGTTGCAGCAGTTACAAATGAGGTGGCAATGTGGGCCCTACAACTATATATAGGCCTTTTGCCAAACTTCCACTCACCATTCTGGGAGCCCAAGGTGTCCATTTTTCAAACTGTCTTCAGCCACGGGATCAACATCCTGCCACCTACGTCACAGCTGTCCCTGGGTCACTTTTCATCTTGAGCCCCTGGGGTGCCTTTTTTTCATATCCTGGTCAGGTACGCACGCGCATTGTCACATTTATCTAATAAATGCTCATATCTTTGATTCTCTTCATATATTTTTCACTTTGGGTATTTGGCTGTTCTGTGTGCAGGTACTCTATCATCATCCATCAACATCCTTCCTTCAGGTATATACTCAGCACTGGCATGTAGTCTCTCCCGCTGTATTGCATTTACATTTCCAGTCACACCCTCTGATATTGGCCTTTAGGATACTCATTCCCAGCTCTACAGTACTCACATCTCCATTTGCATCTTCGGTACTGTTACCCGGTAGCTTTCTTACCCACATGAGTTGTCCCATTCATAGCACCCTTTGGCACTTTTGACACTCATGCTGTTCTTCATTACCCTTAAGGGATGGGAGTCCCGATAGTCTTTCATCATGTTGCGAATCAACCACATACTCCTTCTCCTCATTTTGCTAGCTTCCCATATGGACTCCCAGATCATCTCTTTATGGTTCTATTCTTTTTACCTGTACCTCCGCAGGATCATGAACCCTCCATTTCATCCACCATCAGTTTGCCCATCTGCGAATCTCACCTTCGTTTCACCTACCTCATACAGAAACTCACCAATGGGGCCCCCACCCTTCATCAGTTTTCCAAGTAACACCTACCCTCCCTGGGGCACTCATTTCACACTGGGGCACCCGTTTCTGTATTTGTACATTTCTCCCCAAAATTATTCGTTATTTATTGTACAAACGCCTTTATTTCCAGTCAATACATTTTCTTTTGTCATCACCGTTGGCGACTCGCTTCCTTTTTTTGGCCACACGCAACCCATGTCACCCTTGGTTGGAGCATTTCTTTTCATCTACCCTTGCCGGCATCGTCCATATCTTCAGAGTACTTCACAGGTCACTTACCTCTACCCTCTGAATTTGTTTACCTTGTCCCTCCTTTGGCACAACTTATCCTCGGTCTTGGCGTCCCCCTGACACTCGACCTTGTCACACGGTTGCGGCCACTTTTTATCTCATACATCCTCCAACCAAGGGCAGTCTTGAGTCTTCCCACTTCTTGACTTCGTCCATGTACCTCTGCTACTTCCTCACCTTAGTAGATTTCACGAAGCCCTTTGCTTCTGGGAGTCGCGTCCCCCTTTTGTTGACATCAGCACAATTTTCCAGAAGGGCGACAGTATCTTGATTCTCATTTTCCATTCAATGAGAGATCTCAAATGGCACACGGGGAAACACCATTTCTCCTTGCTGTCGTTGGCCCCCATAACATTTGACGCCAACACTTTCTCATGTTACGGTGGGTCTTACTTTGCGACTATTGCAGTTATTATTATCATTTGCCGAAGACCTCTAAACTTGGTAGGGCCATCAATGCCCGCATCATCGTCGCTACTTATTACCGCGATCATTGCTTATCATTCAGAGTATGTTCCTTTGCAGAATTGTCTTCTGCCTTTATCATTACCGCCCCCGAGGGCACTGCAGTTGTCTACACCAACACTTTCATCATCTTTTTTCAAAGTTACATAACACGATCATGGGGCATGCCCGCCTCGTTTGTACACAGTTGTATATTGTTACGCACCTTATGGAAGGTCGGGTTCTACCGGTTCCTTTCTTCTCCAAAGGATTGCTCTACACGGTCCCACTCTTGCTCTCTCTTACAACAAAATTCTCAGTAGAAGAAACATTGATGGATTTCGGCTATACGTATGCTCCTAACCTCATCCATCAGGGGGAATCTGTTATCACTGAAATTTCGTCCGCACATGGCGACAAGAACTCAACATCGTCAAACAGTAATGAAGTCATTCATGGCACTGAATTAATTTCACAGCATTGCAAAAAGGTCAAAAACTATACAAAGTAACCAAAAATTGAAGGGCGCTTGGCAGAAGTGTGGTGCGCGCGCACATGCACAGAATAGGAACGTACCATGCGCGCATACGCACACGATGTGCGGCTGTTGACGCAAAAACCCGCGCACCTGCTAAACAACGCATTTATTGAATTGGTCGGCCTCCCAACCACTTATGGATGAGCTCCCAAGCCGATTTAACCCTCAAATCAGAGCTGAATCCGCATGGTAGGCTGGTCAAAGACCTAATTAAGCCCTAAAGAGCCCCTTTTCACACTTCAAGGGAGTTACATAATCACCCAATGCAATGCTATAAAAAGCCATGAAGAAACATAATTTTCTCAAGGAATTTCATGTAATGTTATGCTGCTTAGATTGTTTTAAGGACTCAGTCCTTGACAATAACACATTGGCACCATTTCATTGAGCTATCCACCTCTACATTGAGTGGATGTGCTAGAAGTTCTTTCACCATCATTCTCATTTTCTTATTGTAAGGAGAGCAAGTTTGTGAGGGCCTCAAGAGCCTTCCATTGGAGGAAGAAGGGACTCATAGTCCCCTTTCTTCATTGTGCTTTGATTTCATCAATTGATCAGCATAAAAACATTGGTGATATTGGTCTTTGTGTGTTTGTTATTTCTTTATCCATATGCTCATAGTTTTAGTTTGTATTAGTTTAATTCTTGCTTATAGTTTTGTTTGGTTTTCTCTAACTCTTTTTCCTCTACAGTTGTCATGCTTAGCAAGACCCAACTGGGCATGTAAGCACCCCTTATTTTCTCACCAAGGTGACGAATTGGGTGCAAACACCCACTAATAAGGTTTAATATTGTTGGATGTCAATAGGTGGCTTAGTTGTGGTTGTAGCTTATAAGAAAAACAATATAAATCTTTTTATAATCTCAATAGATAGGTGATATATGCATTCCTTAATAGTAACCCTAACAATAGGATTAAGTTGTATAAAAATGATAACAATTATTTTTTTGAACTGTCATGGCACAGGGAAAAAGTGCTAACATTCATCTTTTGATTGTCATGGCACAAGGAAAAACTGCATACAATAAATGACTAATAAGGAAAAAACCATAAACACAATGACCAATAAAACATATTATGAAAAAAATCCTTACCTGTTGGCCCTTGACCAAGTTTTGGGAATTCCTTGGTCATGTTGACCTATTTTGGAACTTTGACAGCTTGTTGAAGGAGGAGCGCAAGACAAAGTAGAGATCATGGGATCTCGGCCCCTTGTTTAGGGCCTTTTTGGGTTTTTGGGAATATGTAACGGGATTGGGATGTCGGTCTATGGGTTTACCCATGTTTAGGCCCATTTTGTATGTATATATAGATGTCTAGGCCATATAGAGGCAAGAACGAATGGCTAAGTGCTAGCAGTAGTGAAATCAACATCTATGTGATGTAGGCTAAGTGCCAAGAGTTGGATCTGTGTGATTAAGGCTTTGTGCATTTTGTGTAAGACTGTTAAGGTCCTAACCCGCACATAGGTAGATCAATGTATTCGGATGTAATAAAGGTCAATATTAATAAGACCTTTCAATAAAATAGAATAAGGCGGATGTAAGAAGACCTAATAGAAGCTTCCGCTTCTAGAAGGATC
>ML796925.1:112399-130189 GCA_009831015.1 Picea engelmannii | reverse complement strand
TCGAAGAGGCCTGTGAACATTGCTATCTGAATCAAGTGCTATTTCTGTTCAAGTGCTATTTCTGTTGCTATTTCGTATATCATTTCTGTGTATTGTGAAGATTATGCTGGATATTTTACTGTTATTCTATTATTTCTAGCATTCCTTTTCTGTTCTGCATATTTTATATATCTGGTATCTTGCAAAGACTTGCAGAGCTGAGTGCAAGTCCCTGTGAGAGACCGTGGAAGGCTTTGTGCTATAACTCAAGGAAGAAGGATCTAGCGAGCTGCGCAGATATTCTGTCCCTTGTGGAGTAAGGGTTTTGAGGCTCCGATCTTGTAACCGATTGACTGAAGGAAATAAAGAAGAATAATTGTTGGATGTAGCCCCAGGGTGGGGGTGAATCACGTAAACACTGTGTTATGTGCTTTGTGCTTTGTATTGATGTGTCCATATGTTATATGCTAAGTGACCTGATATGTTTAGATAGATCTATTTATGCTTTGTGATTATCATATGTAAGAATGTTATATTTGATCTAGATAGTCATGCTTAGTGCTTAGTATGCTCATTCTGATCCATTTGTATATGCTAAGTTCTTGAATACTATAGATTAGTGTGAATACTGCAAAGCTCTGTGGTATCAACGAAGTGAATAGTGATTACATATTAAGGAACTAATGGTGCTAAGAGTTGTATTAAGTATTATAATCACAGATCTATGTCCCAGCTAAGGATGTAGACACTTGAGTCCTGCAACTACCCCTGCCTCTACCTCGGGTGATACTTCATCTGCTTTGCAGGTATTGCCGAAAGAGCCGGTAGTTAGGGTTTTGTTGGTGCATTGTTGTAGTGTTGAACACTGGGTCTGCCCCTGTGCCAACAAATGGTTCTATTGTCGGGACAACTGTGATTGTTGGGAACTGAGAAAGAAGAAGCTTTATGTGTAGATCTGTGCCCTAGTGCACAATATTCTACTTGATCTGTAAATCTCTGTGCTAAAGAAAGAAGGTAAGATCTGAGAGAAAGAAGCCCGATCTGAAGAAAGGAGGCCAGATCTAAAGAAAAGTAGCAAGATATGAAATCTTTTCTGATTAAAAGAGGTAAGATCTGTAAAGCTCTGTGCTCTGATAAAGGTAAGAATAGTTAAAAGTTTTAGATCTTCGTCCTAGTTAAAAGTTAAAAGTAAGAATATGGATCTAGGTATGTTTAATAGAGTTCGTCCTAGTTTGAAAACTAGAGTATTAATAGATGAAAGAAGGTTTGATATGAATAAATATGGCAAGAATCATGAAAGATATGTTATAACTATGTATAGAAAAGATGTTTGGACTAACAAATGGATGCAGGATCCTAGAAAGAATTTGTTATAGGTTAACTACTATGATCCTAGCGTGCAGTATGGGAGACATTGGGGATCATTTAGAAGAGAGCGAGGATTAACCCTTTGTTACAGTTGCAAAAGACCAGGACATATTGCTAAGGAATGCCCTGGAAGAAGAGCTAGTTGTCTTTGTTGTAAGGCTATGGACCATGAAGTGTTGGATTGCCCTAGAATGATTGCTAAGCTTGAAAGTATGAACATAAGACAAGAAAACCCTAAGGCAGATCCAGAAAAGGTCGAACCCCAAAAAGAATCAGAGAAAGTATTACTACAAATGAGGGAAACCCTGAATGACCACTGACATGTCAGATTATCAGAGATTTTCAAAGAAAAAGAATGCATTGAAGCAAGGATAGGGGACTTCGACATTGACTCTGTTCTGGATGAGTAAACACATGTGAATATTATGCTAGCTAGAACTTGGGAAGCTATAGGAAGGCCTACTATGATCCATTCACTAGGAAGAATAGGTTTATTTAGAGGAAAATTGGTAAACCTGTGTGGAAGGCTCACTCGGATACCTATGAACGTTAATGGAACTTCAACAGAGGAAGATTTTGAGATTATTAAGTTTGTTGAAGACAACGCCCCGTTTACCATGTTAATAGGAAAACCTTGGATGGAAAGTGTTGTGGTGGGAAATCCCCCTATGGACTAGCATTTAAGGTTATATTATGCATGCAGATAAGACCGAAAGAATCCTACTTTCTACCTTCGTCCGAGACCTAATCCCCATTTCTTTTAAGAAAATACATGGTTAAACGAACATACCTTGTTTCGGATGTTTGATGTCGATCCTTCTTCGCGCTTGATCACTTTTTGGCAACTATCCTCTCAAGACTGACCTGCGTACAAAACAAGCAACAAACTCTACATGCATTTGTTCTACAGATTAATGGGTTAGAGATTCAAACATATATTCGCTAAACTATGAAGAACTCATATAGTGGGACGAGAAAAGCATTTCTTTATTATTAACTTTAATGAATCAAATTACAATGTCGAGACCAACCACTGCTCCATGAACCTGATCCTGGGCTCCTCTTCAAATGTCCTCCAACTTCTTTGCTTTGTATCTCTCTTTGCACAAGGATGGCTAAAGGGTTGGGACAATGGGAATGTGCAATTGGGTAGAGTTTCTTTACTCTTATTCTCCTCTTCCAAATGGGACCTCTAATCCTTCTTTTATAGGCTAGAAGAAGCTAGATATTTGGATGAACCCTCGGCCATGAATGGTCGGGAGTTTCAGTTAACTCACCCAAAGCTGTGTGTTCCGTCAGCAACTTTCCTTTTTTCGTGCTTTTGTAGGTACACACGGGATGTTTTGGGTCAGCTAGTGTGTACACGTGTGCAATAATGGAGTAGGGCGCGTGGGCCCTTATAAAAGAGGTTTTTAAAGAGTTGTTCGGCAATGCTTTGGCAAAGAAGGGATCTGATATGGCTTGATGCTAGGTAAGAATGTATGGTGCAAATTAGGGTTATAACAGATGCCCCCTAATGTGTGAGGTCAGAAGAGCATCTGATGGCTGAAATACATTACCAATCTTTACTGATGTGCCAAACAAGTGAGCCCAGGGACTAGGAACTAGGAGGCATCATCTGCAAAAGAACAAATGTCTCACCGAGGCGGGCATACCCATGCTTGGGATAAAATAGAATCATGGCTACCAATCAAATACACTGTAGATCCATGTCAAATAACTATATAAAGTGTATCCACGAACAATACACAACAAAGCTACATCTCAAAATCAAAAGGATATAGATATAGAGTATCCATCTTCTAGAAGCTTATACGGCCTGATGGCTGGAGATGAGATATTCAGAGCTCGAGCAACAACTTCAAAATCTTCAAAACTCAAGGTAGGACTGTAATATGAGTGTACGACTTCACTACCCAGAGGTCTTCAATGACTCGTCGATAATGGACTAGATAATCTTGATGATCAGACTGAAGGCTTTATTGATTTCGAACAAGGACTTGTTTGGACATTCAGGATGGCTGGGTATGAAGGCAAGAGAAAAAATACAGAGGGGCCGACTCAAGCTTGGTGACAAACTTCCCTTGGACAACAACACGACAAATGATGAGTCTCAGGAAGCATGGCATTAATCATAAATTTACGAGGTAGGAGGCAACACAAACTCTCCATATGTTTGGAAGAATAACCAAACGGAGGAGGACACAACTCTATGTAGAGAGAAAAGCTTCCTAAGGTCATATTAAATCCCAGGGTTTGATGAACAAATGGATAGATGTGCTTTATGCAAGGGCGACTCATTATGCTGCCAATAAAGAAAATACTTTTCCCTTCCTCTTTTTGGGTATATTTGATTTTTTTGTCTTTTTCAATAATTTTGGAAAAAAGAATAAAATAATATTACATTACAATGGAGGAACGAGTGTTACAAACATACAAGTTCAAGGTGCAAAGACAAGACTGATGTTCATAATAATGATACTTGGGAAAAAATCTCTGGGGGCCAAGGGTGTTAAGACACAGAGGCAAAGTACTACAAGGCTTGCATATAAGGTATGCTTCAGATGGTTCAGTTGGGAGCAACATGGAGCTGGCATTTAGACCAAAGACACAAGTATGAAAACGCGGTTAACAAAACACACAATCGTAACATCCTTCGATGTAAGTTTAACGAGCCCAGAGAAGGTAAGATCGATAGTTTTTCATATTTAGAGAGTCTGAAAAACGTAAAAGGAGACTCCATTGGGGTACCTTTTTCGAAATTGGTCTAGTCAGTTCGAAAAAGGGGTAAACTAGCACCGACAAGACATCTATTCAAAACCATTTTAATGAGTGTGAGAAAGACAAGATCACTCGGCCATTTTTTCATTTTTAAGGAGTCTGAAAAAATCTTAACTATGGACTCCGTCAAGAATTTTCTTTTAGACCAGTTTAACAAGTGTGAGAGAATAAGGTCACTCGACGATCTTTTCAATTTTAGGGAGTCTGAAAAGAGCTTAACTATGGACTCCGTGGGGGTTCCTTTTTCATAAATTTAGTCGCCCAGGCCCGAAAAAGGGTTAAAATGATACCCGAGAGTACTCTTCTAGAGAACTAAAGTTACATAGAGTATACCTTTGTTCGTACAGTTGGCCGTTCAGACCAAAAAAGGGGTAAACTACCGCCGGACAGACGTGACTTCAAATTTTAGTTTAATGAGCGTGAAAGGCCACAAGATCGCTCGATAATCTTTTCATGTTTAGAGGGTCTAAAAAGGGCTTAAAAGAAGACCTGTAGAGGTCACTTTTCTAAGTTAATACAGACGAGATCGAAAAGCATAAATGCAGTCTCGCCGGATGTTGCTTTCGGATCTCAAAGTGAGCTTGAAAATCAACAAAGTTATTTCATGATCGACACTTTGTGGGTCGATGCTGGGTATCTCCTCGGGGGAGTAGTATGCTCCGATAGAAACATTATCTACGATGCCAGGGGTTCTGGAGAGTTTTATATGTATCGTTTCAGTGATACTTGCCATATTACCCTTGGCATAAACAACACGAGTAGCCAAAAGATTGATAGGAAAAGACCTATCTCTAGTCATAGTCAAAGTGAATTCCCCTGCTTCGATTCTGCTTAACTCTAGGAGGAAGTATGATCTGTGATAAAGATCATCCCAAGGTTTGTCCAGACTAGTCATTGCTTCAATTACTGCTTCATCGGAAGGCAAAACTAAGTCTAACGAATCAGTGTTAGCGAGAGAACCTTGAGCCCAAATAGGCTCTAGAAGTGTATCTAAATCTTGTGCAGGAGTTGGATATGGGTTGGCTGAAGTTTGCTGGAATAAAGAGTACGCTACTTCAGCTATGGACAAGGGCATGGACATGCCTGAATGCCCTGTCTCCTCCATCGTGGCCTATGGGGAAGGAAGTATCCACGGATCGTCGAAGTAAGTCATGCGGAATGATGAAAATTGAAAAATCTCAACCTTATGGTGATTGGATATAAACTTGATATCGCCTTGAGGGGGCGGTTAATCGAAGGTACCCATCAAATATGGGCACAAGCCAACCCCTACGTTGACCACACTTGGTTGAGGATTATCAATCATCGGGACCGTGGATGCCCCCAATGAAGGGTCAGGTATGGAGAAAGACAATTGATCGATGGTCACAATCCGACCCTCGTGTGGAAACAACAAGACCCGAAAAACTGTAGCAACCACAACTTGCATGGCATAAGTCCAAATCATTCCTAACAAGAGGTTATAGTCGAGGGGTGCGTCGACTACTTCTACCTCGACACACACGGTCTTCCCTCCTAACTACACGGGGAAAGAGGAAATGATACCATGTGGTCAGAATGAACGACCGTCGAAAGCAGTGAAGAGAGTAGGTGATGGAGACAAAACGGGTTGGCCAATGGCCTTCCAACATGCCAATGACATAATGCATGTCGAGGCTCCCTCATCAACCACCGTGTGGAAGATATTCCAAGTAAAATTTTTCATGGGATAAGCCACTACTATCTGAAATGCTACATGGTAAGGAAGACGAGGTTTTAAGTCGGTTGTATCCAGCATGATTGTACCTGGATTACAAGTCTCGGTAGATCCTAAAGCGGTTAACAAGGCTTTTCTATGGGAAGGGAAGCTTTGGAGGACCTCCAAAGTGGACATCACACAAGGGGTTTGTGATAAATATTCCACCATAGAATAGTTCTGGATGGCCCTTGTGTTTGGGTTGGGAGAAGATTTTTTGAACGCACCTTTGGGGATGCGTGTCATTGTTTCACCCAATGTCTTCTCAATCTGTAGAGGAAGAGATGGGAGTTCAACTTCTTTGCCCTTCTCAGAAGTGCTTGGTTGACTATAGTCATGCACTCTAGTTGATATAAAAGCGTCACCCTTCACCATATAAATGTTCGTGGATGTGAGGTTGTTCGAAGATGGAGAGGGTCCTTGGCTACCCCCTTCCATCCTTGCAGAGGCTTGTGTTAGATTTTGTCCATGTTGAAATGGATTGGCTAACACAACAGGCTGTTGCTGTGTCACAAACTTTTGGGCTTCTGCAAGCCAAGGACATAGATGGGTCGAGTGGTCTTCCATGCACAAATTGCATGGATACCTCACCTTCTGTTTCTCAGTGTTGTCCCTCCCAACATTATCAGTAGGTTTTTTATCCCCCTTACCCTTCTGTCATTGTTTTTTCTTTCCTTTAGGCTGCTGGGTGTCCTTTGGATTAGCCAATTTCACTGTGTGTACATCCAACATTTTGGTAGGGGGAGCAGCCAAAGCAATAGTTTGGCTGGACGCTGTGTGTTGTATAGAAAATTACTGCAACTGCTTCGTCAATTGCTCAACGGGATTTGTTTGTGCTGAACCAACAATACCATTGGCATGTGGTCCAGCTCTCTGTCTAGTTTTATAAAGTATTGAGCATGGTGCATCTGGAAAGATCTCGTATAATAAACCAGACTGAGAATAGATTAGCTCAAGTTGTTGAGCTCTCATGATGGCGTCTTCTTCAAAAAATACTCCCGACATCGCAACGTCTTTGGATAACTATGGGACCAAATACTTAAGGAACCACTCGAGCAGAAATGCGGGTGGGACTGGTACCTTAATTAAACTCTTTTGGTGTCTCCATTCTCGGATGTGATTAGAGATATGGTCCGCTTTTGTTTATGAGAAATTGTCCAGAAATTCGGTGCCATCGTCATATCTCACAGGTAACTGGAAATGGTTTAGGAAATCCATCGCCAGTTCATCGAAGGAAGAGTATCTTGAGTGATCGAGCTCAATGTACCATTTTGTGGCACTCCCAATGAGAGTACGTTGAAACAATCACAACTGTACGAAGTCATCTTTCAACGATTTAGATGAGAACCAAAGATGGAAGGTAGTCACATGATCTACTGGATATTCGTTAGGCTTGGCTTCGAACTTTGGGATGTCTGAAAGCAACTTCGTCAGCATAGGAGGCCAACGCGGATCGTGATAGATAGGGTCATTCAACAACTTTGTCAAGTCTGGAAAATGCAAAGTTTCCAGGAAGGGTAGTTTGGGTTGTTGTTGATAACCTGGGAAAAAGGGGCCTGGAGTTTGACTGGCACTAGGTTGCCAGGAGAAGTTCGGTTGCTGGCCTAGATTCTGGTAAAACCCATGGCCATGGCCAACGTATGGATTTTGCGTATGAGGAGACATCATCGACTGATTTCCAAAATAGGACATAGTTGGTTGTGTATGCATTACATTCGAAGGACTTTGGGAAGGGTTGCCCCATGTCGGTCCCGTGGGGATAGGCATAGTAATTTGTCTGGGGTTCTATTGATTGTGAAAAGAATTACCCCAGATTGACATTCCTGATGAGGGAATAGATCCTTGTCAAGATTTCCAAGGCCCTGATGCGGAAGAAGTTCATGGGTGTGCCCCCTTTGCAGGAATAGTACCCTGCATAGGAATAGATTATCTGAGGCTGGGATTGCCCCTAGTCGGGAAAGCAGCTGACGAGAAGGCATTGTTACCAAATGCACCGAACAAAGAAAATGATGTCGAACCTACCAGCATATTATGCGAAGGTGGTCCTTGACTCCCTACTCCAAATAAACTATGGTGTGCAGGCAGCCGACGGAAGGCTGGTGAGTGCCACCGAGCGAAGGGGACGGAGGAGGTATATGAACTCCTTCGTAAGGGAAAGAATTAAAAGGAGTAGAAGTGCCCCCCATGTGGCCTTGCAGAGGAGCATTAGAGCTCCCTGCCCCCAGACCTGAAGTTTGTGAAGTGGAGTAGGAAAGTACAGGACTCGTACCTGAACCAGGCATCCTGTATGAGAGCGGAGGGCCTGTTGCACTTGGTGTGAAAGGGGTTGTGGCCACCGCCAGAGATGGGATCAGACCACTGTGCGATGTAGAGGCGGTCAAGACCATGGTGGCTCAGACCGATGATGGTGGGTTAGGAGGTGGAAACTCTCATGTGGTGACAACTGTAGTGGGAATTGAAGAATTCCCAGAAGGAGTAACAACATTTATTTCCATTGCTGCGTGCGACACTGTCTAGCACTCGTAAGGATGAACCGGTACGATGGTAGGTGTCGAAAGATCAATGGTGGAGGTTTCAAATAGACTAAAAGCTTTCACTCCAAGGTCTAAAATGGTTGATTCCTCTGGATTTTGGTCGGGCACAATTTCTTGTGACCCGATTGCTTCAAAAGACCCTTGTTGGTCTAGCTTTCGCCTTAGTGGTGGCGGGGGTGGCTCCAGTGTAACCGGTGGTAGGCCAAGAGGCCTTCATGACCAGCAGAGCTCGTGATCCTCCACTGTGTGAGAAGATCAAAGACACTCTAGGGAATTCTAGTCATTCAAAAAAAACACACACTAAAAAGTCCCTATAAGATAAGACATGAAAACACTAAATTAATTGGAAGAACAATGACAACAACCAACACTAGAGCAACTTACCGATGCAAGTGAAACTCTAACACAGAAGCACCATTCAGGTATGCTCTGCAAAGCATGCCCCGATTTTTGTCCTAGGTACCATGGTATACCCCCGCAGACACCTGTGTATGTCCCTAAAAAAGATAGGCAACTAGGTTGCCAACGCGCAAACAGTCACTAGGCGGGTACAGTCGAAAGTTGGGTAGACCACAATGAGCAGGGTATTGAGCCCGAAACCTATCAAGGGTATCGAGAGCAAGTGGTCTGGAAGACAACTGAGGACCTCGAACAGATTCGAGACCCACAAAGCTCCATGGCAAATGCAATTGATGGAATCCCAAGACAAGCCCTCTATATGTGTTCTCCACTACGATTGGTCCAACTTTGGAGGGGTTATCTCCGCTACCTTTCTGCACGCGACCTCGTGTTTATCCCCTGTGTTAGAGGGGGGTCCTAGATAAATTTCACGATACTGGACTTCGACACTCCCTAACTCAGACTCCAATGTTTGATTTTAATGGCCTTGAAGAGTTTCCTCTCCAACCTAATCCAAGGCCCTAATCCTGAACTAGTTGGTTAACCCTACAAACATAAAAGTCTAATGAATTTTAGATTTAGCGTTAATTTTATGGCTTGTCTTAAATAAAATGGTATGAAAGTGAAACTAGTGATGTTTGAAAGATGAAAGTAAACTGAACAGAAAGATGGAAACAAAAACCTTCACTTAATGCAAAATTTCAACAACTTTTCAATTTTTTTTTTTTAATTTTCTAAGATCTTTTGAACAACACACTCAAAGCAAGATTTCACTCGACTACGAGCTACTTATGATCTAAGTAAACTGTCAATAACTTATGAAAGTAAAGACTTTTCCCTGGTTACTAATGCAAAACAACACTTTTCAACCAAACAAAGAAATGAAAGATTTTTTTTTTTATTTGAATGTTGACAAAGCAAAAAGGAAAAATATCAACAAGTCAAAAACCAAGAAAAAATTCTGGCCTAATCTCAGATCGCAAAGAATCACTTCAAGAAACCACACACTAGCAACTTAAAAAAGGACTCTCACACTTGTCTAAAAACCCTAAAGAAAATTTTGATGAAAAATTTTAAATGAAAAAAGAAAGCTATGGCTGAGATCAAACCTAAGCTATTGATTGCTAGGACAAAGATTCAAAAAACTTGAGAGGTATAACTCTTGTCAAGGGAAAGGATGACTGCCTCACCCTCAACAAAAACTATCCTTCACAAGGACACTGCTAACAATTCAACACCAAGCGTGTGCACGTGAGATGTGTAGAGACAGAGGGCGTGTACACGCGTGCTCGCCTTATACGAGCCGCGTGTATCTCTAAAAATCTGAAACAAATAAAAACAGACAATCCAAACCAGGAAGAGATCACTGATACTAAGAACCAGGATCTCTTGAAGGCTTAGACACTTTCTTTAACAGAAAAAATAAAACAATGTAAGGAAAAATTCATAGAACAAACCAATCTGAGGTGAACCCTAAGCTATAGACTGCAAACAACAAAGACTAGAAAGAGTTCCAGGAAACCCCTGAGAATGAATGATTCTGATAGGGAAGAGGATGACTGCCTCAAAAATTTTCTGGAATCATACACATTACTGTTAGTTCTTCAGCTAGCGTTTACACGCGGGCTGTAAGAAAGTAGGGTGCGGGTACACACGTGCAGACCTTATGCAGGTTGCGTGCACCTCTGTGGGTCTCGAAAAAAAATACAGTTAAGAAAATAAACAGAGATAGCTGGTATGGAAGACTAGAGTCTCTGTTAGCTCAGACTTTGTAGAAACTTCAAAAAACAGGAAAGAAAACCAGTCTTTTAAAGATACCCAAAAATATTCCCAGAAACCCTAGAGACTTCCCCAATATGGTCGCCAATTCTGTTGTGGTGGGAAATCCCCCTACGAACTAGCATTTAGGGTTATATTATGCATGCAGATAATACCGAAAGAATCCTACTTTCTAACTTCATCCCAGACCTAATCCCCATTTCTTTTAAGAAAATACATGGTTAAATGAACATACCTTGTTCCGGACGTTCGATGTCGATCCTTCTTCACGCTTGATCAATTTTTGGAAGCTATCCTCTCAAGACTGACCTACATACAAAACAAGCAACAAACTCTACATGCATTTGTTCTACAAATTAATGGGTTAGAGATTCAAACATATATTCGCTAAACCATGAAGAACTCATATAGTGGGATGGGAAAAGCATTTCTTTATTATTAACTTTAATGAATCAACTTACAATGTCGAGACTGGCCACTGCTCCGTGAACCTAATCCTAGGCTCCTCTTCAAATGTCCTCCAACTTCTTTTTTTTGTATCTCTCTTTGCACAAGGATGGCTAAAGGGTTGGGACAATGGGAATGTGCAATTGGCTATAGTTTCTTTACTCTTATTCCCCTCTTCCAAATGGGACCCCTAACCCTTCTTTTATAGGCTAGAATAAGCTAGGTATTTGGACGAACCCTCGGCCATGCATGGCCCAGAGTTTCAGTTAACTCACCCAAAGTTGTGTGTTCCATCAACAACTTTCCTTTTTTCGTGCTTTTGTAGGTACACGCGGGCTATTTTGGGTCAGCTAGCATGTACACGTGTGCAATAATGGAGTAGGGTGCATGGGCCCTTATAAAAGAGGTTTTTAAAGAGTTGTTCAACAATGCTTTGGAAAAGAAGGGATCTGAGATGGCCTGATGCCAGGTAAGCATGTATGGTGCAAATTAGGGTTATAACAAACAAAGCTCAAGCCAGACAAAGAGAAGAAGAAGAAGCCTTGGAGCAGAAGAAGCAAGACTTAAAAGATTTCATGACTAAAAGGATCACACAATTGATTGAAGAATTTGAGAACAGATCGAAGCTATTGGACACTAGAGACCTTGGCGTCGAAGCTGTAGGAACATTAGAAGACTCCCGGAAGACTGAAGTATCTATCCCAGACAAAGAAAAGGTATTACCCTTGAGTCCTAGGAAAGAATCTCAACAACGCGCAGTAACTATGTTAAAATAAGACAAGAATCATAATGGAAAAAGAGCTACCGAGATGAAGCTTACTGGAAAGAAGGTGAGGAAACAAAGTAAGAAGAGAGTTAAGTTGTAGAAGGTTCCAAAGGGAACTTCGCAGAAAGAAAATTTGTAGAATTGGAGCTTCGTCGAGATATCAGAACAACGACACATGGCACTTCACCATGGCAAAGCGATATAGTCGTTGGGGCCGATATATCCGTTCGACTTCGCTTCGAAAGGACATAAAAGAAATAAAGGTTTGTCATCATATCGTTGGAATCTGCCATAACATCTCGAGCAAGAGTTAATAGGGTCTCATAACCATTGAAAGTGAACCGTTGCGAACTTGCCTTCTTATCCCGTTGCGCCATGCACGGAGAACACTTTTGCTAACTGAAAATTTGAAGCTCGTAGACCGAATGAATTGCATATAGTGATCATTGCACCCTTGCTATTATTCTAGTGCAGTTTCTAAGTCCATCTTGACCCTGATAATTTTAATCCCGCAGACCAAATGAATTGCATACAATGATCATTGCACCATTACTATTATTCTACTGTAGTGTCTAAGTCCATCATGACCCTGATAATTTTAATCCCGAGCGCATATTTCCAACGAGCTCACCGTAGTCGAAGGATCAGTGACATAAGTTCTCCTCGATTTGATGCCTGAAAGAGTCATGTCGGAGAGAGGAATGTCCACAAGTGTACAAGCATCTTCGATGAGAGGACTGCAGGATTCTCTGTCCACTGCCTGGTCCGGACCATCCCGGCCAGCTGATGAGAAATGAACGAAGCACAGAGATGATATCGCAAATGCCAAGATGATTCCGAGCATTTTACCCACCTATATACCATCTCTGAGCAGCACAATCAATCGTGACAGTGTGCCCCGAGAATTTGAATACGCGTTGGTCACTGCGTACCTTCCGAAAGAGGTGCACGTAGTTTGTACTGACCATAATAAGTTCGCAGCGTTGAAGTTTAGTGACTTCAACCTTAGTGATAGGAAGGTTTACAACATTCTCTCCCTACATAAGTATCTGACACAAACAAAAGGAAAGAACTCAAAGATTACCCCTTAGTCATGGACCCAGAACCTTGCGCAGTCCACCCTACTGAATGTTATGAAGATTTCGCACTTCGGGAGAAACTAGGAGGCGAACGCATGCGTAAAATTACTATTCTCTTTCTATAATGGAGGTTATTTGTGGTTGAACCACTGCATCACAATGGATCTGACATTGATCAATTAGATCACAGAGTTAAGCATGCAAGGCCCCGACCCACAAGATTTCTACCCCGGAGGATAAAGGATAAAGGATACTTATGGAGATGTAGAGAAGGGCACGTGAGGCTACAAGGTAGCCTCTATCCAGAGTAGAGAAATGCACCTAGCTTGTCAACATATCATAGGGAAATTAGTTCGCAAGAACCGGCCCACCCAAGTAACCGGATTTGTAGTCGACCTCACAGGAAAGTGAACAGAGGGCCTACACATGAATTGGGTGAAGTACTTGGTGAACCAATTAGAACTGGACTGTAGGGAAGCGTAAGACCAAAATTATGAGTTCCACTTCAGTTGGTTTCTCATCTTAATCGCGTTCATTGTCTGGGAGATGCCAGAAGGTGTGACTGTTACAGGTGAATCCTCTTGCGGACAAGCGGATTACCTCTTGGTCTCTAGACTCCTAAGGTCAAGACAGAAAAGTGCTTAACATGGACACTGGAATTCTTTTAGATCTAATTAAGCTAACATACAAAGAGGAAGAAGAAAGGTGTGTACCTTGTTAACGATGTTTGTCCTCGCAAAGTCCAAGCCGAGTCTTGATCCTGAGCTCCTTGATGGGTCCTGCAGAACAAACAAAGATACAATGGACTTCCTATTCTACTAAGATTAGCTCAAATATAGATCTATCTATTGAAGACAAACTCATGTAGAAACAAACATAAGTTTGAAAGAAACAGGCCAAGCATTGATATATTGATAAGAACAAGTAAAAGTACTTACAATCCTTTGATGAAGGTGCAACAACTTCTTCCATTTCTCCTTGTCAAATCCCTTTGCTCAAGTAATCTACATTGATTGCTTTGATGACATCTCACTTATGGGATCATAAGTTTGGTGTAATTCTCAATCTCCATATATTTCTTCCACCATGAGGAGACCTCCTTATATAGGTTTGGAGAGGCCTAACCACTTGAGATATCTTTGGGATAAGTTGAGGATTCCTCTCCTTCATTTGTGGATCTCTCCTAGGATCATGCTTTGACCATCTATTCGAATCCAACCACCTTTAGAAATTGAGGGATTCTTCCCTGATTTGTCTCAACAAACCCAAAACTTGCTCAAAAAAGGGTAGTGCTCCCCCAAAATGGTGCAAAGAGTGCTCAAACACTCCCCCAAAGAGGCCCAGGGAGCGCTAGCACACCCTGACATGGGGTAGGGGGAGCGCTCCTCTCCAAAATCCATTTTTTAATGGTTCTTTTAATGACAAAAGGTTTGTGCTCCCTATCAATTGATTTTTCTTCTTCACAACTAGTCTTTGAGGTGTCTTAAGTGTCCTTATGATGCCGTTAGAGGCACGACATAGGAAAGATGGTAGTATGATGTTTGTGACACTTGCAACACTTGTAATGACAACACTTGCAACATTATTGAAGTGAGTAATTTTGAGGTGTAACAGATTGCCCCCCAAAGTATGAAGTTATAAGATGATGATGACTGAAGTAATTTTTAGACTTTTTTGAGCAAGGGTATGGATGCAAAGAGGCTGGAAAAAGCTGCACACAACCATCAAACAAATATTATGACATGCTTCAAACCCAAGGTAGGCATACCTATGCTTGAGTGATAAAGACTTTTTAGGTATGGCCGCCATAAAACTCACTGCAGATCCATAATTACATTGATAGAAGGTATAGCGACTGAAGATACAATGTGGATTTATACTTCCATGACCTGAAATGATCGTAGCCACGAAGAATACACAGTGGATCTATGGAATGACAAGACATAGCCATGACCAATACAAAGTGTATCTATGTAACAATATATGTGTCATAGTTCCAAAGAACTCCTTCGTAACCTGGGCAAAGTATACATAAGAGTGAAAACTCAACCAAGGGTCTTCTTACCGATCCCGATGTAGTATGAATCTAACCATGTGAATAGATCTCTTGATTTTGAGCATGGCAGAAACCACTTGATTACCGGTCAATGATGCAAACCGTTAACAAGCGCGAGGGAGATCACCATTGATGTCAATGATTCCCAAGGTACTCTAGTACATTTTGAAGAATGTGAATGAATGAGCTGAAGTCGAACATACGTGGAATCATCCGATCAGAGGTCAATGATGTAAACCCACTGTCGAACACGAGGAGGCCTGCCATTGAGGCATGTAGGTCCCAAGGTACTAACTGGTTTCTAATTCTAGCTCCCAGATAATGTGCTGAAGTCGACAGGAACATACTCGTCAAAGGAGGGCCTTGATTTATCCCCCATCAACGATACAAAACTGACACAAATATGTAATTGGTAGATCAAATGAACATAGACTGACACATGTATTGAAGCATGATATTTGTGATGGTTGAATCCCGAGGCTGATACTTCCATTGAACACTGAGGCACAACATTAGAAACTTGACATGGACCAAAACTTGATGATGTAGTGGATACTGTGACTTTCGTCAGGTGACCCAAAAGAGTAAAAGAAACTCAGAGGATTGGCTCAGTGCAGAGGTTCAACGAATAAAAATGTGTGCAAAGACAAAGTGTTGTGTTCAAGGGTGATCGTAAGAGTTACTGGTAGTGTTCTCAAAAACTGCTTGGCTTGCTTCTTTCATTTTTCCCCCATCCAGATAGACAAGTACCTCTTTTTAATTTAACTAGCTTGAGGAGGGTAACACATGCTCGATATGACTCAGCTTCAGTAAGTCCCTCTTCCTTTGTTTAATGAACTGGAAGAAGTAAGGGTTCGATCTCGTATGGGCCCTTCAATGTATGATTGTTTAACGAGTGCAGAGAAGGTAAAATCCGTGGTTTTTCATATTTAGAGAGTCTGAAAACAACTTAAAGATGACTCCAATTTTGTCCTTTTTCGTAATGTTAGTCTCGCGAGGCCGAAAAAAATAAATTATCACTCGAAAGATTCCCTTTCAAACCTTTTAACGAGTGGGAAAGGAAGCAAGATCACTCGACAATATTTTCACGTTTAGAGAGTCTTAAAAGAGTTTAAAGAAGACTCCGGGGGGTTCCTTTTTTGTGTATCCATGCGGGTCCGAAAAAGAGATAAAAGTTTACTCGACGCATTCTCATGTGTTTGAGCTTGAGAACGAACAAAGAGTATGCTCATGAAGGTGACAAGATAAAATGAACAAACCTGCTTCAAAGCCTGCCAATAATGTCAAAAGTTGTATTCCAGGGGAACAATAAGCCTCCAAACATTTCTCAAAAACCCAAAAATAACTATATTATATGTAAAAATGAAATGTATAATAGTAAAAAGGGGTAAAAAATGTCATTTACCATTTCATTTATGCAGAGATTTGTAGCAGTGGAGAATTTGTGTTTTGGAGTTGAATCTTGAATTGTTTGGTGCCGGAGCTACGGTTGATCATTTTCCTCGTCCTTTGGACCAGGTTGGTGTTATTTTCCTTCTCTTTCATTTGCATGATCTAAATTTTGTTTTAAGGCACTAAAATGTTATGAAAAATGATGCCCTGGGTCAGCTCAAACGTCCAAAAATCGCAGCGCGCCCTAAAAATCGTGGATAAGCACTGCATGTCTTGGAAAATTCTCCTCTTAACCCATGGATGGCATACCAATGATCTGATGTAGTGGCAATGGGAGCGCTGTCTAAAAAAACCACAAGAAAAATGCCCAAAAATGGCTCACGTGCGCTCAATATGTGAGGAGGGCATTTTGAATTTTTGAACATTTTAAATGGCTAATGTAAGGGCCGATTGATGTCCTGATGTTCATACGAAAAGGGCATTGTTATTTTTCAAAAACAAAGAATCATTTTTAAAAATTTAAAAATTGTAAAATAATTGCCAAAATCATGATTTAATGAATTTTGTTATTAATTGCAAGTGACTTCGGCAACATGATTGAGTGGAAAGAAAGAGAACACGAGCTTGATGATGTGGCCTCTCTGTGAAGCCCCCGATCGAGAGCCGTTTTGAAGAATTGAGGTCTCCTCAAATATTTCAAAATGCAAAAGATGAAGAAGGAGATTCTTCTTCTCGAATACATGATCGGGTTTTGGAATGTTGCAGAGCAAGGGTTCCATATAGGGACGCATCTTCTGACCATCGATTTGGAAGATGTATATTTCATAATCGGTCTTTAAAAGAGAGTGGTTCCTATATCTTTATCCGGGCATAGGGCACTTATTGTACCTGTGGATTAGTATCTGGCAAACCATTGTGTCTCGGGAGCGAGGCTATTCAAAGGCAGGATTGCAATCAAAGATATCAGAGACTTGCCTCTTTGATCCATCTTGTTTTCCATCACAAGCATAGCAGGAAGTACTAGTGCAAACCTAGTCTCAAGATCATAGGTGGCTTATGGTTTACAGTGTTTAGAGCCAACACTGTTCAATTGGAGTGCAGGGTTCCTTCAAAACGTGAAGGAACAAATCATGAGATGCAGAGCAAGACAACTGAAGCAATTTGGGTATGGTTCATTCTTGGTCTCGTTATTTTTAGAACACATTCCCCAGATGAAACCTTAGATTTCATTGGCAATGAGACCAGTGGGAGAACCACGTATGGAGCGGTGGACAAGCTTGTCCCCGAGACTGGGCTCAGATTCAAAGTTTAGATTTACCAGGGACTTCTTCGCTTGGCTGAGATGCCAATTGATTGTGATAGAAGAGTTTCCATACACCTGAGTGGATTTCTAGGGAATAATGGACTTGTTCCTTCTAGTAGGAGAGGATTGGGATGCGTCAAGTGAGAAACCAAAAATAATCTTGTCAAGTTTT
>ML796925.1:98692-112327 GCA_009831015.1 Picea engelmannii | reverse complement strand
ACATAGAAGAGTCTTTAACAAACGTATCATTTCATCATGCAGATAGAGGAGCAGTACGTCCAATAAATATTCTAGCATTGGGGTGTCGCGGAGATGCTCAGGTTGTAGCTGATCAGGAGGTAGCAGCAGGAGGACTCCAGGAGGTTGAAAGAAACCTCCAAGGCCTCAGGACAAGTATCCCTCCTCTCAGAAGGTGGGAAGTACCGCTCCATCTACAGAGACACACTATGGGGGTGTCCAAGAGTCTTAACTCTCTACTGAGGCGAATAGCCCGTGCAGTGATATATTACTCGCAGCATAATGTGATGCAGGGAGATTAGGATATTCTTGATGATTGTATAATCTATAGAACGATGTTTATGGGTGTGAGGACCCACATTTTTTCTATTTATGTACCATTTTTTTTATGTAATCAAACATTTTCAGTCACGCCGTATATATATAAATTTCCGATTTTTTACAGTGCCAAATTATTTTCAAATGACGTATTTTATGTGGTGTGTTTTAATTTACATGATGATATGTGATGTGATTCATTTCCTTTATGAAAGCTTATCTATGTGCGATATATCTATCCATAATGTAATTTGCTAACAAATCCGAAATGGTATTAAGTTCTCTTGGTATGTGTTGATATTCGATAAAATCAAACATTCGTTCAAGACGATGAACTCGTAGATGGAGACATAGCAAGATAGGGTTGCGAATAATGTAGATACGATTGAGTTAACATACCACGAGTTGAGATTCCAGATTAAAAATTATGTGAGAAATGCCTAGGGAGGATGCTTCGGTTAAAAGTCCAATGACAACATGATATTTTGCCATGTTATTGGTTGTCAATCCTAAGAAAATACCTCTTGAACTAACCAACTCATCAGAGTGGTAAATGACCCAAGATGCGGAAGAAACGTTTTGGGTGTGTCGACTAGCACCATCCACAAACCTGACAAATATAGGAAAGGAAGATGTCATCTGCACATGAAAACACAAGACACAGTATAAGTGGCTAAGGAGAAAACTCGAGCACGTAAGAGAAAAGACACACCAAAAATAAAAATACAATAGTGTACAAAGCACGTATGCTAGATGTCCTAGGCATAGTAATTCTTTAGGTAAAGCCCTTTTCGGGGCTCGCCCAGGGAAACTCCATCGTAATCGACTAGTTCGTAGGCACCTCTATGTAGAACACGTTTCATGATGTAGGGACAGTGCCATAGAGGTTCTAACTTCCCTATCCCTAACTTTCCATGAGCCTGGTCATAAACAAGGACTAGGTCTCCTTCTGCAAAAGTGCGAGGATGGATAGATTTGTCATATTGATGTTTGAATCACTTTTGATATGTCTCATTAACGAGAGAAACATCACGACATGTTTCGTCTAGTCTAGTCAAGTGTAGGAAACATTCTTCCTCAACAAAAGTATGGGGCATGGGTTCTACTTTAATTTTTAGAGAAGGAATTTCACACTCGATTGGTAAGACAACCTCAATGCCATATACTAACTGGAAGGGAGTGAATCCAGTAGAAGTTTTTATTGAGGTCCGATAATCCCAGAGAGAGGAAAAGAGTTGTAAATGCCAAGATGTCTTGTTTATCCCTGTTAATATTATGGTAGTTGTGGGAGGTATTTACCTCCACGTGTGAACTTGACGAGGATAAAAGACTCCGAGAAGCAAGAGAAACCCTAATGAGTTGGATAATAAACCTAGAATCCTTGTCGGATCAAGAAGATAATTTATATTAGGTTATTAGCCTCCAAGAGAAGAAGTCGGCCAGAAATAATAGTAATATACTAAACAGACACTTATCCAGAAGGATAAGTCGGCCCCAACAAAACTGGCAGAACCACTATAAAAATAGGGCACCAATTCTCATTTGTAGCATCTCAGAATTGTAGTTTCCTAGTTGGTGCGCATTGCAGTTCGAGTTTGGTGTGCACATGTGGAAGAGCGTTGCAGGTGAAACTGTAGCAGCAACAAGTTTTTAGTATTGGGTTGAATATCTCTTGGCTAGGGTTTGGACTATCTGATCAGCTTTTTGTGATGCTCTATCCTTAGGGAATGATGCACTATCCTTTGTTTGGCTATCTAGCCTAGGGTTTGCTTCCAGAGGAATTCTCAGTCAAGGTTAAGGTGATTGGAGGGAGGCTTCAACCTATGGTTGGGTGACGAAGGTATCGTCAATGGTAAAATGAGCACACCATTTTCTATATTCTAACAGGTTATGGGCCCACATCCCTTCAGTTAGCCTAAAACACTGGAAGGAAACATAGCCGCTAGATATTGAGCTCGTTGAGGAGCTGCCACTAGGGTTACTAGCAGGAGCAGTTTCCAAAAGCACTGTAGCTAGGGTTACTAGCAGAAGTAGTTGAAGAAACCCTAAACCCTTTGTCGAGGAACCTTAAGTGACGAGATTGACCTAATCTCCAGATAGATCAGTGCGCCCTAGCCTAGTGCATCTCCTAGTACTCTTAGAAAGCCAAGACATGAAGTTTGTATTTCTGGTCAAATCTAGGGATTGATCAAGTCAAGAAAGATAGATGGAGCCTCTAACTTCAGAGCATGGAAGAAAAGGATTGACCTCATCCTTGCTAACAATAAAGTGCTGGATATTGTGAAAGGAAAGATCATGAAGCCAGAGTTTAAAGAAGGAGAAGAGAAGGAACTGCAAAACGTTGTAGCTATGGAGAAGTTCAAATATGTTGACATCAATGCCATTAGTATCATAGTGGATTCTATAAAACACCACTTGATACCCTACATCTCCCATCTTGACTCATCAAAGAAGTTGTACGATGCCCTAACAAATCTCTTCTTGGTCAGAAACATTGGACAAGTTATGAGTCTAAAGAATGAGCTCTGTGACATGAAGATGAATGATGACGACAGCATAAAATCATACTTTGTAAGGATATCCCAGTTAAGAGATCAACTACAAGCTATTGAAGAGATCACTTTAGAAAAGGAATTGGTGAACATAGTACTCAATGGTCTTCCCAAGACATGGGATGCATTTTCCGCAAGCATGAACACAAGGAAGGATTACCCGACATTTGAAGAACTTTGGACTTGTTGTGCTCAAGAAGAATCAAGGATCAGTGCAAAAGAGAAACCCCAAAAGAAGTACGATGATCAAGCCTTCACAACAAGATTCAAGAACTTCAGGAACAAAAGGAATCTTGGCTCAAGGAGGAATCCAAATCAAGAGAAAGACATTTCAGAAATACAATGTTTCAACTGTCAAAAGTATGGTCACTACATGAATCAGTGTCTCGAGCTAAAGAAAAGGAAGGTGAAACACAAAGCATTGATTGCCAAAGAAAAGGAACCTACAAAGAAGACTAAGCAGGATGGAAGAGACTTCTTCTACTAAAAGGTAACAACACTCTTCTTATTTCTTGTACATATCTTGCTTGCATCATCTTTGTACATATCTTGTATATCTGTCTCTTGGAAAATAATGTGTTCCAAAAGGAACTATACCTATGGAAGAACAAACAAGATGAAAAGAGATATCATCAGATAATACACATGAAAAGATGAGATACAAATCATGTGGAAGCTATTAAGCCAAATCAATCATGAAGAAACTTAGTAGAAGCAAAAGCATAAAGAAGTCAAACAATCAAGAGGAAATTAGAAAAAGACTTATGACGTTTTGTAGAAGACAACAAGACGAAAGCGTGGACTCTGTCACACAAAAGAGCCAATTATATATTGTAGAAGACAATAAGGATGCAGATGGAAGTATGGACTCTATGAGACGGAGGGAGCCGATTATATGCACTCTTACATAAATTAAGGGGAGCTAATCCTATGATCCATTGAAGATGATAAAATATATATCCATGGTAGCAGCCATGAAAAGACAGTACGTGTTCAGCTCAACCGCAGAAGAAGATCTCTTTGAAGAGAAGCCTTAAAGCATTCCTAGTTGTCCATCCAGATCCGTGATCCTATGGTGAAAGGAAGAAGTGGAATCTCTAGGGAATGGAATCTATAAGAAACTCCATGGACCCAAAAGTAAAAGAAAAACATGAAGATTCCAAGAAAGAAAAAGAAACCAGAACAACCAGTCATTGTATCAAAGAATCACAAGATTACCATCCTGATATGAACTCACTAAAAGTAATAAAGCAGAAGAACTGAAAGTTGTGATGAAGAATAGTGTATGGAAAACTTATGAATGAAAGAATTGCAAGATCCAGAAACAGAGGGTCTCCTAGATGGAGGGATAAGACTATGATGATTACTTGTTCCAGTACACTAGACATATCACTACATGAGTCATTATATCATTCACAACATCCATGAGTTGGAATTCTACATCAGATAAATGAAAAGAATGCTCTCCAGAGAAATTGAATAAAGAGCGTATGAAGAGAAATCTCAATACTTTGAGGCATACCAGAAAGAGACTCCTGTATACATATAAGAAGAAGACAACTTGGTGGAGAATCTCCAGTGCACAGTAGAAGCGTGGTGAGGATTTCCTATAACATCAATATGACTACTCAGAAGATCAGATCTCATGATGACAGAAGAAGTGCCACGTGGATATGTTCCAGTTCTCCAACTATGATATACTCTATTGTTCAGATCTACATGAAGCCTTCACAAGTGTTCCAGACTAAAGTACAAGAATTACATTATCCATGATAAAGTCCAAAAAGGAGAAAATGATTTCTCCAACACATATCTCCACAGATAAGCAGATAAGCAGACATTTTGGTAAAGCTTCTATCCAAGATGAACGAGTTTGCGTACTCAAGCTGGAGATCGTGGAAACAACTTACTTCTTATTGGAAAAGGAAGAAATGACTCTCCAAGTTAGGTGAGAACACTAAAATCATTATTTATATTTGTAATTGAAAAATAGTCCAGATTGGATAGATGATTTCCTGTTCGGAAAGTGGATTGAGATTTCTAATGGACAGTGACTTCCCATTGTAGTTAACATGTGAGGCAGACTGATTGCTGATGTATCATAGACAATGACTTCCCATTGTGGTTAATATGGGGAGTGGTCTAGGATAGTCATTCTTCTTGGCGGTCACTCTAAGTAGTGGTCAAGTAGAATGGCTCGCCTCGCCAGGCAGTCATTCTTTCGAAGTTCACAGTTGTGAGCAGTTTCGAAGAATGGTCCGTTTTGGAGGTTGATGCAAGACATACATTCCTTAGGGAAGACTCATTATCTCCAGGTTACACTTTGTTTAGTGTTGGAGGAATGGCCCAGGGTGGGGAATGGTCCGAACAATTATTCCTTAGAGTTATACATTCTCTCCAGGGTGCACTTTGATAAGTGTAGGAGGAATGGCCCAGGGTGGGTAATAGTCTAGGCTCAACAAACAGGGATAGTCATTCCTTAGGTTTTATACATTCTCTCTAGGGTGCACTTTAATTAGCGTAGGAGGAATGGCCCAGGGTGAGGAATGGTCCAAACATTTCTTAGGGTTTATACATTCTATCCAGGGTGCACTTTAATTAGTGTAGGAAGAATGGCCCAGGGTGAGAAATGGTCTAGGCTCAAAAATAAAAAATAATCCTTCTTCCTTGTTTATGAAGAATAGGGTAGATAGCCCATTGCTAATGAGGGAAAATATTCTTTTAGATCTCACAAATGTGAGTGAAATATTGGCCCAGAAAAATCAAGTTTATATCATAACATTGTTTCTATGCAAGTTGCTATCAGATGTTTGTTATGAAGACAATAGATATAGACTACTGTGGTGGATGTTCTCCACTATTCGTGAGGCAAATATTCTTTCAGATCTCACAGATGTGAGTGAAATATTGGCCCAAATAATTCAGTATATATCATAACATTTTTTCTATGCAGATTGCTATGAAGACTGTATGACAGTAGAGGAGGATTACTGAGGTGGATATGTTCCACTGTTCGCAACCATTGGTTGTTGATCAAGTACTTCTGTGTTGCTTGGTGTGGTAGTAAACCACTTGGATTGTAGTTATGTACTACTATGAATAGACACAACCATGTTCTATCCTTGTTCTAATTTCCTTGAAGACTATCGACAGTTTATTGGAGATAATGATCATTTAGATGAATGATGAACATAGATTTTCCAGACGAAAAACAATTTAGAGCTTTTACTCCTCTTGTATCACTCTATGGCGAGAATGACTTATCTAGAATCATATCTAATTACTCAGATGAAGTATGGTTTTCAAGAGTTGATGCAGCTGATGGTGATGGTGATGCTCATGATCTAGTCATGAAATAGTCTAGATGACTATATTGATGCTACCAGGTAAATGGTATGTTTTGTGCTCAAGTCCATTACCTGTAAATACCTCTCTAGGTAGGAGGGAGTGTTAATATTATGGTAGCTGTGGGAGGTATTTACCTCCATGTGTGAACCAGACGAGAATAGAAGAATCTAGGAAGCAAGAGAAACCCTAATGAGTTGGCTAATAACCCTAGAAGCCTTGTCGGCTCAAGAAGATAATTTATATTAGGTTATTAGCCTCCAAGAGAAGAAGTCAGGCAGAAATAATAATAATATACTGAATAGACACTTATCCAGAAGGAGAAGTTGGCCCCAACAAAACTAGCAGAAGCACTATAAATACAGAGTGCCAGTTCTCATTTGTAGCATCTCAGAATTGCAGTTTCCTAGTTGGTGCGCACTGCAGTTCCAGTTTGGTGCACACATGTGGAGGAGGGTTGCAGGTGCAGCTGCAGTAGCAACAAGTTTCTAGTATTGGATTGAATATCTCTTGGCTAGGGTTTGGACTATCTGATCATCTTTTTGTGATGCAGTATCTTTAGGGAATGATGCGCTATCCTTTGTTTGGATATCTAGCCTAGGGTTTGCTTCCAGAGGAATTCTCAGTCAAGGTTAAGGTGCTCGGAGGGAGGCTTTGGCCTATGGTTGGGTGACGAGGGTATCTTCAATGGTAAAATGAAGCACACCATCTTATATATTCTAAAAATCCCTACCATCCGTTGGATCATCGTTTTGAGGACCTTGTTGATAGCTTCAACTTGTCCATTAGCTTGAGGATAGTAAGGAGATGAGTTCTCATGGCGAAACCCAACTTGGTATGCAACTCATACATCATTTGGTTTTGAAAATGGGAACCATGATCAGTGACAATGGCCTATGGAACGCCAAAGCGAGTGATGATGTGATTAAAAAATAAAAGTGTTGCAGTATGTCCATCATTCAGAAAGGCAGGCATAGCCTCAACCCATTTTGTAAAGTAATCGACGACGACGATTATATAACCGTGCCCCCCAGATAAGGTAGGCTTACAGTGCATGAAATCAATGCCCCATTTGGGAAAGGGGCCAATGGCAATAACGAGATGCAGCAGAGTAGGGTGGGTGCATGCCTTGTTTTGAAAAACTTGGCAGGGTGGTCACTTTTTGATGGCCTCCATACAATCCTTGAAGATGGAGGGCCAAAAGTATCTGACACGTAAAATTTTATGGGTGGTAGCCATCCTAGAATGGTGACCACCACAGACTACAAGGTGACAGTCATTGAGGATGCGTTCAACCTCTTCATGAGTGAGACATCATCGCAGGACGGTATCAATGCCACGACGATATAAAGTGTCACCAATAATAAGATAACGATGAGAGTGGTGGAAAATATGGTGGTGTTCTTCACAAGAGATATTGGGATGAAAACGTTGTGTCTAGAGATAGAGAATGATGTCTCCATACCAGGGATAAAAAATGCTAATGAGGAATAAAGATTCATTAGGAAGAGAATCTATAGGTTCAGTTTCTTCATCATCATGGGGAAAATTGCAAATGAGTTCTGTGAACACCAGGGACTTTTTGGATTTGGACTTGGCAAATTCGAGATCAAATTCTTGAAGGATTATGATCCATTTAGAGTATTTTACCCCAAGCACCTGACGTGTCAGGATGTGATACATGGGGTTTGAATCTATGATAACTGTGGTGGTGCATAACAGAATGTTGTGATGAAATCTATGGACGACGATGACAGATGCCAGAGCCAACTTCTCAACATGTGAATAATGAAGTTCTGGTCCAGATAGACTTTTACTCATGTAATAAATCACATGTTCTTCACCGGAAGAGTCCTCTTGAACTAACACCATGGAAATAGTGGAAGAGAGGCTGCTAAGTAAAGGATATAATCCTTTGTATAGTCCAGAGGATGTAACAAAGGAGTGTTAGTCAGTGCGTTCTTGAGAGCATTGAACGATCGTTGAGCAGTGTCATCCCAGATGAAAGGGGCATCTTTCTGCAACAATCGCATGAATCCTTTAGTGATTCCAGCGTAGTTACAAATAAATCAGTGAAGAAAGTTTTCTTTCCCCTACAAACTTTGAAGTTGTCATAGGTTGTTAGGTGGGGGTAAAGCTATAACATCTTGAATATTTAAGGGATCCACCCGAATCCCCTCTTTGGAGACAACAAAGACGAGAAGCTGGCCAGATTCGACAGCGAAAATACACTTATGTGGGTTCAAACGAATGCGGTAGAACCGACATCAAAGAAATAAAACTCGTAGATGACCGAGATGGTCGAATCGATGGGATGAGTGGGAAGGTAAGTCATCGAGGTAAGGTTCCACAATATGTTTGATATCATGGAAAGCATAGGACATGGCTCGTTGGAATGTAGCCCCATCATTTTTAAGGCCAAATGGTAGCTTTCGATATGCGAAAGTTCCCCACGGGAAGATGAAGGTTGTGTTATGTTGATCAACCGGTAAGATGTCAATCTGGTTATACCCTGAGAAACCATCCATAAAACAGAAAATTACGCTACCAATGCAATTATCAATAATCTAGTTGATAAAGGGTGTTGGGTAGTTGTCTTTTGGACAAGCCTTGTTAAGATCCCTATAATAAACATAAAAGCGAATGGTCGCTTGTTTCTTAGTAATAAGAATGATATTGGAAACCCATTCTGTCAAGGGGATAGGATAAATGAAGCCATATTTCAATAAATTTTCAACCTTTGCCTTAATAGCCGTGGTATTTTTTGGGTGGACTGGGTGGAGTTTTTGTCAAATAGGTTTGACACCGGGGTAGGTTTTAATATTGTGCACATCGATCGATGGATCGATCCTGGGCATCTCTTCATAGCTCCAGGCGAAGACATCGCAAAATTCTTTAAATAAAGAGGTATAAGAGACTACTTCCTCAGGTGAGCAATTAACTCCGAGGTTAATGTTTCCCACGACACCTTCCTTGATCGAAATATCAATAACGATCATAGATGATATGTTTTCTAAATTCCCCTCAGAAAGAGTATCTTGTGTGAGGATGAGAGATTACAGAAGATCAAAAACATCAAGAGGGAAGACATAGTGTATGTCTTCTTGAATTTCTTCGAGAGGTGGAAGAAAAGAGGACCGATGATGGCTATCATCCCAAGGTACATTGTCGAGGCTAAGCATTTCCATTATAGATTCATTGGAAGGAAAAATTTGATAATTGTAGTCGATTGCAGACGACAAGGAATTTAACCATGATGGTATAGAATAAGTGTCAGGTGCCAAGAGATGTTGGTCATCTGAAGAGGGAGAGGCATATTGGATGGAAACGTATGAGGTTTCGACTAGACTAAGTGGCATGGTGTCACCTAGTGCATCGAATTCCAACAGATTGGGTATAATCCAAGGGTCAGATGATTCCAAGGATTGATAAACCATAGTTGAAATCATATTGATTGTGGCAATATGATGTGCATTGGGTGGAAGTGGTGTAGGGAAGGTACCCATGAAGATAAAATCTTTCAACAAGCCAACACCAACGCTTTCATAAGTGATTTTGTGATCTCCCAAGAGTGGAATATTGTTGGTGGTGGGAGCGCGAGAGTCAGGTGTGCATAAATCCAACTGATCGATGGTGACAATTTTGCCTTGATGAGGAAATTGCACACATCGAAAAATTGACAAAGCAACAACGGTCATAGCATAAAACCAACTTCTTCCGAGAAACAAGTTGTAATCGAGGGGACCATCGAACACCTTGATGTTAACAAAGACAGTTTTTCCCCCCAATTGGATAGACAGGGACTGCAAGGGTCCATGCAGATGAAAACCTCACCCACCGAACACACGTAACATCGTTGGGGATTTATTAAGTGCATGTGATTTCAATATTTTCCAATAGGCTAGAGACATGACAGAAGTTAAGGCTCCCTCATCCAGAATAATTTGGTGGATTTGTTGATTGTGAACAACCACATCAACTTGGAAAGGAAGTTGGTGAGAGAGTCGAGATGTAAAATTATCCAAGTTAAACATGATATTGTTAGATGACTCAGGATCAAAAGCACCAATAGCAACCAAGAGTGTTCTACGTTGGTTATGTAGAACTTCTAACACAGACATAGCACACAGTGCTTGAGCCAGATCTTCAACGATGTTGTAGTGCTGGGCAGTACGTGAGATAGGATTAAAGGTAGAATTTTGGATAGTGCTCTTAGGAGGGCGTAAGATAGAGTCAAATGTAGGTTTCTTGATATGGAGTGGTCCAAATGGAGACTGATGGACAAAAGACTAACGGAGGATGGTGATGGATCCTGAGGAGAACCATTAGTGATCTTCCCTTTGTCTTGTTTAATTGGTGTGTCGTAGGTCGTTGAGAGAGTGGTTAAATCAATCCCATTGAAAATATAGATGTGGGCACTTGTCGAGGCTTCATCATGAGGAGTGTGGTTGGAACTTCCCCCTGAAGAGGAAGTTTGAGCAACCATAGATTGTTGTTGAGGAAAAGGCTCAGTAAGCACGACGAGTTGGGAATTTCCTTTAAAGAGTTTGGCCACTTCATCTCGATGTGGATAGTCTCAAGTGTAGTGATTGTCACCACAGATAAGACATGGGAACTTTAGTTTCCATTGTGGTTTCTTTTTGTTAGAAGTTGGTGGGTTTTGAGATTTTGGTTCTTCATTATTATTAGTCTTTTTGTTTTTATTCTTTGTCTTTTTCTTACCTCCAGTTTGTTGTGAGGATGTAGACTGAACTACATTTACCTCAGAAACTTGGGTATGAGAAGAGGTAGAGGGTGTGGTCGAACTGACGTGGAAGTAGATCGAGGTGCAGATCCAATCGACTGGGATGTAGATTGAACTTTGACGGAACCAATAACGCTATCCACATGTGATGAGGATGAAGGTTTGGGTGGATCAATAGTGACACGAGTAGCATTTGGGATTAACTCGTACAAAGTACCAGAATATGAGTATACCATATCTAAGTATTGTGCCCTAGCAATGGATTCCTCTTCAGTGACTACACCACCCATAGCGACGTCTCGAACGATTGGGGGAAAAAGTGATTTTGTAAACCATTCTGCCAATAATTGGTCAGAAATGATTGATTTGATCAACCTTCGTCGTCGTCTCCATCCATGAATGTGATCAGAGATTTGCATGGAGTTGGTTTTACAAAGGGAGGTTAAGAGTTCAGTACCCATCTCATATCAAATGGGTAGTTGAAAATGGGTGAGGAAGGACATGGCAAGGGAGTTGAAATATTGAAAAGAACCACGTGGTAGTTCAATATACCACTTGGCTACCGAAACCGTAAGAGTTCGCTAGAAAAGACGCAAACGTATAGAGTCATCCATTAAGGAGTTTGATGAACACCATAAATGGAAAGTCATTACATGATTATTGGGGTCTTTGTCAGCTTTGTCGTCAAATTTTGGAATATCATAAGGGAGTTTAGCTGGAATTACTGGCTAGAAAGGATAATGACGTATAAGGTCATTGGTCAACCAAGACAAGTCTGGGAGATCCATAGTAGAAAGGAACGGTAGTTGTCGGTTGACCTGAGGGTGATACTGGTGTGGCATAGGAACACCAGTAGGACCATAAACTGGATTAGGTGGATAATTGTAACCAGTAGGTCCTCCCGCATACGGTTGTTGCTGACCAGGGTAGAGAGGATTCGAAGAGGGTTGAGAAACATTTGGGAGCGGAGGATAACCTAGTGTATTTTGAGGATTATAATTTGGTTTATGGGTTTTTCCATAAGGTGGATAAACATTTTTTCCATAAGGAGGATAAGGTTGTTTTTGTCCTTAAGAATGTTTCCCCCAAGGGAATAGTGGATTTCCCGGAAAAGGAGTGTGTCAAGGATTGGTTGTTGCAGACGCATTCTGTCAAGAAGGTTGATGATGGGCTCCAGTTTGAGGTTGTCTCCTAGCATGAGGTTTCCCCCCAAATGAAAGTTTCCCTCCAAATGGAGGTTGCCCCCCAGACAGAGGTTGCCCTCCAAATAGAGGTTTCCCCCAAAAGGAGGTTTCCCTCCAAGCGGAGGTTGCCCCTCAGACGAAGGTTTCCCTTTGAATGGAGGTTTCCCCCAGACAGAGGTTGTCCTTTTAAAGAAGGTTTACCTCCAAAAAGAGGTTGGCCCCCGGCATGAGGTTGGGTCCCTGGAATTTGGAAACTAGACGTAAGTGATTGACCGGTGTCGCTTAATGGTAGAGCCACCAAGACCAGTCCCTCTGGGTTATTGTGTAGGTATAGTGTTAAGCTATAATATTGGATCATTACCCCTTAATTGGGGCATATTATATTAGTAATGTTATTTTATTTATGTTGGCTTTAGGCCATTAGTTGTAATTATACCTCCTAGTCTCCTATATATACTAAGGAGACATTTTCATTTTGAATTATCTTGTACTTGAATATTTAAGTGGGGTAAAAGGAGGTTTCCCCCTCGAAGAGGATTATTATCTAAAATTATCTCTTTTTCAAGGCGTTGAGTACTTTTTCTGAGGTTTTTCTATGCTATATTGATATTTGGTTCTTAACATATGGTATCAGAGCTCAAGGTCTTAGGGTTTCGCTGCTACATCTGAGACAACATGGAATTTTCACTATAAATTTTTTTCTACAATGTTTCAGAAGGAACGGCTTGGAAGAAATTTGGTAGACGGATCAAGGTACGTTGAGTTCAAAATTCATCTTCTGAGGCCTTATACTTTCGGAGATATAGCCTATACAAGATAGGGTTCTGGAATCATAATGAAATGAGTCATTGCAGAATTTTCACTATAAAAACATTTCTGTAATGTTGCAGAGCCTGAAATTTGGAGGCCATTTACAGAAATTAGTAAGGTATCTATGGTAAAAGTTTCAGCTTCTGGGTCATCTTAAATTTGTAGATACACCTTGTGTAAGATAGGGTATCTGACTTGTCCTATTGACTAGTCTCAAGAAGGTGTTCTAGGTAAAACAATTATAACTTCTTGCTAGAGTATCCAAATTGAGTGGGACTAGTTTCATTGGATCCTGGACAGTCTGTAGTAGTTTGGGTGTGAGTTTCAGAATTTGATATCAATTATTTTGTGTGGGGCATGATATACAAGTGAGATCTCCTGGAAAGGACAACAAATCGGAAAGTTGTGAGGAAGTTATCATAAGTTCCACTTGGCACATCCAATTTTGATCAGACCTATGGCATTGCAGAGAAGAAATATCAGAGATAGAACGAAAGGGCTGAAACTTGGGAGATAGAACGAAATAAATATTGTCTAGCAGAACCGCCTCAAAATCAAGATTCAAAAGTGATACTTGGCCAACATGCCACCAAAAAAGGGACCTTCTACACCAAATAAGCCTCCAGAAAATCCTAATTGGACTCTTGATGAAGGTGAAGAAATG
>ML796925.1:49107-62169 GCA_009831015.1 Picea engelmannii | reverse complement strand
TATATAATATGGTCATTAGGACATGCATCTATAGTTTGATAATCCATTCCAATGTCTTTCATAATGGCATGCAAACCTTGATATGTGCGAGGTAAAATATTTGACAATGGTAACAAAAATTCACCTAACAATCTACAACATAAAAAACAACTAGTTAATCTAAGAATATTAATCGTAAAAAATTCTTTCTTATTTTACACATTAATTAACACTAAAAACAAATATACAAAAATCAACATTTATGTACAGTATGAGATGAAACATATTACATACCTTAGTATCTGTGTCATACAAGTGTTCGACAAATTATTCATAACCTTTAAGTTCACCAGCAATAATGTAGCAGAGAAAAGATTTGCTCTTGATCCTTAATAAAGTCATTTATTTGCCTTTTGTAATAGAGGTTCATCATAAATACCAACATTTTCCCCATCCTCATCTGGCTGCGAAAACAAATCTTGGATCATTTGATTTGTCCCATCATCTTCTTCCATGGGATCATTAACTTGATTTGTCCCATCATCTTCTTCCATGGGATCATTAACTTGATTTGTCCCATCATCTTCTTCCATGAGATCCTCATTTGCTTGGTCATGATGATGTTCCTCAGCTTGTACAACATCATTTCTACTAATACTTGGTGCAATATTCTACGGAAAGTTAGAGGGCAACTCTAACTTTATAATTACAAAAAATCATGCAAAATTAGTGTATACTATAACAAACATTCAAACAATATATATACATATATATAATTTTATATAAAATTGACAAAATTAAAAAAAGATAATAAATATATAGCTAATTACCATGGTACAATATTCATTCGATCCGCCATCAATGTGACCATATTTCCTACAATGTTTTGTAGCTGTTGGTTTTAAAATTATTATGGGACGTCTGAGGCGACATTTTTTACAAGGGCAATAACATCTACCATCACCCTTTTCACCCACTTTACTTTTTTCCCCACCTCTAACAACATTCTGCGAAATTTTTCTGCACAAAAATACCCTTTCGGAGCTGTCGTTGTTATAGAAAGATTGTCGCAACATCTTCAAATCGTCAAATATTTATAGACCAATTTTAGGTCACCATCGCCGCAATTGCGACGATAGTGACCTAAAAAAATATATATTTTTTACAGCTATTTATTTTAGGTCATTTTCAATGGTAAAGTTTGACTAAATTATTATGGTCAACTATCATTGCTTATGCAACGATCAATCTAAGGTTGTCGCTTATGAGACGAACATTGACCATTACAGTTCAGTCAAACTGTAGGCATCGATATTGCGATGAACACGGGGTAGATTTAGAAAAAAAGAACTTTTTCTCTTGCATGTTGTGACGAAAGAGTACTTTCGTCGCAGGTGGTCGTCGCAAATTTTTCAATATGTAGTAGTGACTTGATATTCCCTTTGGTTGTAGACATCTCTGTCCTGCAACCCCCTCATAATTACTTTGGGTGAGACTGCATCTGCTTCGCAGGTGTTTTCGAAAGGGCCAGTAGTTAGGGCTTGTTGGTGCGCTCTTGGAGCTTAACCCTGGGTCTGCCCCTGTGCCAACAAATGGTTCCATTGTCGGGATAGGAATCTTCTTGAGGGAATGTCAAGGTGGTTTCCATCGAAGAAAGAGACTCAAAAGTGGATAGAGGATCAAGAAAAGGACTTTGCTGAAGACCAAAACAAGAACCCTAATCTTAGTTTAGAGGATTGGTTGGAGAAATATATCTTTACTGATATACACAAAATTCTGTTCGGGGGAATCCATTAGGAGCTGTATGAGTGGCTAGCTAGATTAGAAGATACCTAGTTCGAGATCCGATCTAGACCTCATGTGGTTTGGATGTTGGAGCTGATCAAGAAGGTCAAAAGAGTTGATAACGTTGTATCAAAAGTAGTATATCACTGGTTTGATAGCACCATTGGAGGGTACATCACAAAGTTTGTTGTTGACAGAGTAGAATCATACATCCAAACCGAGAGATACTTCTTCAAGGGACCCAGAGGAAAATTTTTACAAAACCTGAAGTTGAGACTCAAGATGCTATTGCATGAGAAGAACATGTTGAAGATACAGTAGACTGATCATATATAGAAAGGATAATGTTCAAGAATTCAGACAGTGACAACAACATAGAAGCTGGATATATGCATAGTGGGAGAGTGTTAAGAGAATTCCACCTTGTGAACCTATTTAAGAAGAACTATGGGGAGGAGGGTGTTAGGACCACACAATGTACCTTTTTGCCTATACTTTTTGCCACTATTACACTCTTGTTCACTCACATTTAAACTCATATTATCACTTTATCCTATCTTTCCAAAGGTATACAACGTATCTTCTCTTTACTATACGTTTAATATGTTTTTCATATAATTTTACATCACTCTCGTACTTAACCATTGATTAGAAATGTATAAGTGCTGAAACAGTTCGAATTGCAGATTAGCATTGAGGCCTGTTGTTGAAACAACAACTCAGAAGCTGTTACACAGTCCATAATCGACAATGCTGAAACTCAGAAGTTGTTACACAGTCCATGGTCGACGATGCTAAAACTCAGAAGCTGTTACACAGTCCATAGTCGACGATGCTGAAAATCAGAAACTGTTACACAGTCCGTGGTCGATGATGCTGAAACACAGAAGATGTTACACAGTCCATGGTCGACGATGCTAAACGATGTTATATAGTCCGTGGTCGACAATGCTGAAACAAAGAAGCTGTTACACAATCCGTGGTCGACAATGCCAAAGTTGTTACACAGTCCGTGGTCAATGATGCTGAACACACACAGATTGACTACACAGTCAAAACACAAATCCCGTGGCTGAAACAACCCGCGATTTGTGATGCCGAAACAACATACAACAACAGTAACAAGAAACAAATAAAGAGCTGTTACTCCAGCCGTAACAACAACACCCCACTCAGTACTTGTAATAACATTCTGTTGCGGAAGACTAGGAGACCTTATTCCAGTTTGGAAATTCGATCTGACTAAGAATAGGATCCAGCTATACAATTGTAATTTGTTGATCAATTGTATCAAAGGGATTTCCCTCTTTAAATAAGAGGAAATCACCATTTGAAGGGATCAATTTTTTTTTATACTAAGAGAGTTTTTACAGAGAAGGGCGTACTTCAGATCAGATTGTAATATGATACATTGATAGATGAATAAAAGACTGTTCTGAGAATTTCTCTCTAGCCCTTTTCGTTCAGGGGAATCTTGTGAGAAGGGAGGGCCCACCTTCTTCACAAGATTCACCCGTTAGTTTTATAGTGTGTTGGTGTGATTTCTGTTTATGCCTTGATTGATCTCTGTTTTGCTGAAACACTACTTTAATGAATTCTGCTTTGCTGAAACACTACTGAACTCTGTCTTACTGAACGTTACATTGTTTTCATGTGGTTCATGCTTGGGTAATTGTTAATCATTTTAGCTGGCAATCATGTGTGATGAATTTATGGAAGTTTGGTAATCAAAGACTGGTGCTGAAGGTTCCTGCTTAAAGGAAGGGATTAAGGGTCCTGTTCTCTGTTAGAAGTAGTCAGCCTTCAATTATTTTCATAAGTGTGCTAATCAGAGACTGGTGCTGAAGGTTCCTGCTTAAAGGAAGGGATTAAGGGTCCTGTTCTCTGTTAGAAGTAGTCAGCTTTCAAGTATTTTCATGAGTGTGCTAATCAGAGATTGGTGCTGAAGGTTCCTGCTTAAGGGAAGGAATTAGGGTCATGTTCTCTGTTAGAAATAGTTAGCCTTCAATGCATTCATGTTTTCATGAAAGTGTGTTAATCAGAAACAAGGTGCCGAAGTTCCTGCTTGGGAATAGGGCCCTTTTCTCTGGTTACAGAATAGTTGTTCTTTCCTGTTGCAGTTATTATTTTTAATGAATCCAGGATTCTTTAGATTAATCATCTCTTTAAGCTCTACAATAGGTAGGTTGCTTTCCTGTAATTCAAGTCAGAACTTCAGTTTATTCAAGGCAAGTGTGATTAATGTAGTTTTTAATACAACTCTAGGTTGCTTTTGAGATTGAGCATATATAGTGCGTGGTTACCTTTGAAATAAACAGACTTCCCTGGGTTGACAATTTATGTAGCACTTAATTCTTTAGATTAAATAAGCAATTATAGTGGCCAACATTTTGGCACCGCTTCCGGGGAAGGTAATTATAGATTTCAAAAGAACTTATGATTTTGCAGATACAAAGATTGCATGAGAGGACACGGAGACCCCAAAGACACTGACCCTACAGGTGGTAGGGGAAGAGGAAAAGGAGGAAGAAAAACTTATATTGACGAGATCATATCAAAGTTTGAATCTGCTGCTCAACGACCAAATTTTCGGAAACAAAAATCCCAGCCTTCATTCCAAGCAAATTTTGAAACAGGGAAAGAAGTTTGGAGTCCTGAGACAGTCCAAAAATCAACAAGAAACATTGAGGACAGAGAAATCACGGTAGGGGAGCAGACAGAAGAAAACATGGATGAGTACAATGAAGAATTGCATCACGAAGAACAGGCAGGTTCTGAAGGAGAGGTAAATGATGAAAACTCTTTCTCCACATTAGGATTTCCTATTAGTGATCTTCCTAGAAGAGTAGCCCCCATGAAGAACATTCCACGCTTAGCACTATCTAATTTTCATGGTTTGTCTTCAGAAGATCCTGATGAATTTCTGTTTGAGTTTGATATATTATGTAGAAGTTATGATTACATTTCCAATGCTAAAAAATTAAAGCTATTTCCAGAAACACTAAAAGGAAATGCACTAAGATGGTTCATGAGTCTTGGAGGCCATGTAATCACAACATGGGACCAAATGAAACAGAAATTCCTGAATAAATACCAGGACTATTGTCGAACAAGAGAAAAGAGGGAGGAGCTATTTAAGATGATGCAGAAAGAGGATGAAAATCTGGAGAACTTTGTAGAAAGGCTACAGTATAATCTACAGAGATCCAGTCACCCTAATGTAAGTAAAGATATTCTCAAAACTATATTATTAAAAGGAGTAAGGGATGACTGTCTAGATATGATGAATATGCTTGGAAAAGGGGACATATCTAAGGAATCATACAATGAAATTGTTAATTTATGCAAAAGATGTTCAAGAGGAGCTTCAAGAAATAGATCAAATAGCAGGGACACCACATTTTCAAGAGTCCAAAAATCAGCCAGTGGGGGAGAAACAAGAGCTGAGATAGGTAATTTACTTGAAGGTTTTAAAACTAAAATGTTAAGCTCTTTTGCCTCACAAATTGACACCCTACAGATTAAAAAGAAGCAAGCAGAAGCAGAAGCATCCCTGTCCATCTTTTTTTCTCAATGCAGAGACAAGCACCCACGAAGGGAATGTCCATTGGAGAAAAAGCCAATCTGCACCATCTGTGATAAAGATCATGAAACTCAACAATGTCTATCTTTACCAGGGATCAAGGCAGCATTACAACCAACGGACGAAGAAGCTGAAGCTGTCTATCTGTTGACACAGAGAAGGCAATGGCAACCGTGGGGACAAGGTATGAATCCTAACATGCCATTTACATATTCTAATCGTTGGAATATTTATCCTTCTTTCAATCAAATGAGTTACCCCCCCTATAATCAAATGCAATATCCTAATCAAATGAATTACCCACCCATGCAACAAACTAACCCACCCTTTGTTGATCCATCAATGTGGACTCCTTGGCCTCCACAACAACAACAACCATATCAAAACCAATGGAATCCAAATTGGAGAGGAAAACAACCCCCCTTCCCAAATCAATTTCCTCAATCACAATTTCCACAACCACTCTCCTTACCATTAGGGAATCCCCCAAACAATCAAATAATGAGACCCCAGCTACCCGTACAACCTAACCCTAACCCCAAAAATAAAGTTGTGCAGTGCATTGATATTCATAACCAGCCTACACTTTCTCTTCTCCCTGCGCAATGCAATGATATTCATTTACGATCTGGGAGAATAGTAGAACCTACCATAGATGATGTGACCTCTTCTGATAAAGAGGAAACAAAAGAGCATGATGTACCTGAAGAGGTACAATCATCCTCTAATAATGCTGCTGAAACAACAAAACAACCATTTCCTGAGCGTTTAGCTTTGACTAAAACGCTTGAGCCACCAGCTTTCAATCTTCTAGGGGAATTACAAAATTTATATGTCAAAATTCCTCTACTACAAGCACTCCGAGACGTACCAATCTATGCCAGGACGATGCGAGACATTTTTGTTAAAAATCCTGGTAGGAAAATTAAGGATCCCCTCACAGTCCATGTCATGGGAGACTTGTCTTCACTAATGTCAGGCAAAGCCCCCCCAGTTAAATATGGGGATCCCGGCCACCCTGCTATTTCAGTACAAGTTGGAAAAATGATAATCCCTCGAGTCCTGGTAGACCTAGGTGCCACTATCAATATCATGACTCTGGAAACCTTACAACTGATACAACTGCAAAACGAAGTCAGAGACACCCCAACCATCCTAGAATTAGCTGACCGATCCACAATTAAACCAGAGGGAGTCATTGAGGACCTAATTATCTCAGTGGAATCTTGGAATTATCCAGTTGACTTTGTCGTGCTACAACCCAAAACAAAGTTGGGGGGGCACCCTCTAATTTTGGGCAGGCCTTGGCTAGCCACAACAGATGCTTTTATCAGCCGTAGATCAGGATCAATGACAATTTCCAATGGTTACGAAACTAAATAGCTAACCCTCTACCCTCACGCTACACCCCTGATTAATAATGATAATTCTATATGGGTAGACTTTGATGATCAACTTACTCAACCCCTTTTGACTATTGGACAAGCTCTAAGCCTTAAAGACTCCACCGAGGATGAAGTAATTAATATTTTTATTTGTGAACCCTCCTCTGTCACTCCAGAAACTCATAACCAACTAGCTGCACTGTTGGAGTCTGATAATCAAGAAAACCTCAACTCGAAAATCCTACCTAAAACATCTAACAACATCTCTTCTAAAAGCATACCAGTAGAAATTGAACCTGGCAAAACACTGAACATAAACCCTAATCTGACAAATGATGAAACACAACAATTAATGAAGTTACTTCTGGAAGATAAAGAAGCATTCGCATGGGATTATACAGATATGAAAGGAATCTCCCCCGAATTATGTACTCATCGAATATATATTAAGGAAGATTGTCAACCAATATGCCAATCTCAACAATGAATGAACCCTAATTTAAGAGAAATCCTCAAAGAAGAACTTCAAAAATTACTCAATGCATGGTTTATATATCCTATATCAGACAGTGAATGGGTGTCCCCATTGGTAATAGTTCCTAAGGAAAATGGGAAATGGAGAGTATGTGTGGATTACAGAGCCTTAAATAAAGCTACTCAAAAAGATCACTTTCCATTACCATTCATTGATCAGGTGTTAGATAATTTGTCAGGGAAGAAATTTTTCTCATTTTTAGATGGTTTCAGTGGGTATAACTAGATCAAAATTGCACCCCAAGATCAAGATAAAACCACTTTTACTAGCCCTTGGGGAACCTTTGCTTATAGAGTTCTTCCATTTGGACTATGTAATGCACCTGCAACCTTCCAAAGAGCAGTTTTAGGAATCTTTTCTGATATGCTTAATGACTCTATGGAAATCTTTATGGATGACTTTACTCCTTATGGTGTTTCTTTTCAGGAAGCACTACAAAACCTTGAGAAAGTTATCAAACGATGCATATAAGCCCAACTCTCCTTAAGTACAGAAAAATGTCATATGATGATGAGTGAAGGAATAGTGCTTGGACATTTTATCTCATCTCAGGGAATTCAGGTAGACCCATCCAAAATACAAGTCATTAAGGATATTCCTACTCCCAAAACCCAAACAGAGGTAAGAAGTTTTCTAGGACATGCTGGGTACTACAGAAGATTTATCAATTTTTTTTCCAAAATAGCTTCTCCCCTATTTGTATTACTGATGAAAAATGCTGAATTCAAATGGACTAATTTTTTCCAGGAAGCATTTAATACACTTAAACATCAGTTATCTATAGCTCCTATTCTTAGAGGACCTGATTGGACACTTCCCTTCCATATATCCTCCGATGCTTCAGATACTGCGATAGGAGATGTCTTGGGACAAGAAGAAAATCATCTCCCTTATACTATCTATTTCATCAGCAAGAATATGACTCCTGCTGAACTCAATTATATAGTCACCGAAAAGGAATTTTTAGCAGTTATTTATGCCATTAATAAATTTAGACATTACATTACTGGCTACTCTACTTTTTTCCATATTGATCACTCATCTATCAAATATTTAATGAACAAACCTATCACAAATGCTCGAGTAACCAGATGGTTACTATTATTGCAAGAATTTGATATTACAATTGTAGATAGACCAAGAAAAGAAAATGTAGTTGCTGAATTCCTTTCTCGGTTGACACCTGATGATGATACCCTAGTAGATGATTCCTTTCCTGATGAATACCTATTTTCAATCTCTGCTCACTCACCTTGGTATGCAGACATTGCTAACTACTTGGTTGTAGGGAAGTTACCACCACACCTATCCCACCGAGAGAAAAGAAGAATCATTCATCAAAGTGATCGGTATAGTTGGATAAGTGGGTGTCTTTTCCATACAGGACCTGATCAAGAAATCCGAAGGTGCATTAGAGAAGATGAGGTTTATGATCTACTAAAAGCTTGTCATGATGGCCCTTGTGGAGGGCATTTTGCTGATAAGAGAACAACACATAAAATTCTTAGGATGGGGTACTATTGGCCCTCACTCTTCAAAGATGCAAGGAAATATGTCTGGGCCTATGATAGCTGCCAAAGAGTAGGCCAACCTAATTATAGAGATGAAATGCCATTAAACCCCCAAATAGTACTTGAACCATTTGAAAGATGGGCCTTAGACTTTGTAGGACCCATCAACCCACCATCCAATCAAAAAGTTTACATAGTGGTCTACACAGACTACATGACTAAATGGGTGGAAGCCAAAGCACTCCACAGAGCGACCAAAGAAGTAGTTATAAATTTCTTATTTAAAGACATCTTCATCAGATTTGGAGTGCCAAGAGAATTAGTTACAGATGGAGGACCTCATTTCACTTCTCATGGTTTCAAAACCACCCTTCAAAAATATCATATTCATCATAGAATGACTACAGCATATGACCCCCAAGCCAATGGACAGGTGGAAAGCAAAAAAAAAGTAATAGAAGCCATTTTCACAAAAACAGTGAAGGAAAATAGAAAGGATTGGTCCTACAGGCTCCCTGAAGCATTATGGGCCTACAGAACTACCTAGAGAAATACTACAGGATTCCCTCCCTATGAATTAGTCTATGGAAAGAGTGTTGTCTTTCCTGTGGAATTTGAAATAAAAACCTTAAGAATTGCTTTAGCTGTCAACCTTGATTTGACCGATGCACAGACAGCCAGGTTGCAGTAGCTTAATGAATTTGAGGAGAAAAGACTAGATGCCATTCAACAGACAACCATAATTCAACAGCAAAGATCAGAATGGCATGACAAAACTATCAAGAACAAACAGTTCCAAAAAGGTAATTGGGCCCTACTATATGACTCTCGGTTCAAAGAATTTAAAGGGAAATTGCGCACAAGATGGCTTGGACCTTACTAAGTAGACACTGTTTTCCCCAATGGAACAATAAGGCTCCTCACAATTGATGACTCCAAAACACCGTTACTTGTAAATGGTCATCGGCTCCGTCTGTACCAGCGCCGTATTTCCAAAGAAGATTTAAGGCCACATGCGTGGCAGACTCCCATTACCTCTTCTTAGAGGGGTCTTCTACCCCTCATTGCAATTAATTCTTTTAAGTTAATTTATTTAGTATTAGATTAGATTTTATTTAATAATAATCCCTGTCAATAAATACCATGTTACAATCGATTTTTGCAGATTCCCGATCAAAGTACAGGACACTAGGAAAGGACGATCCTACTTCACGAAGAGACAAGCTTCCCCTATTGCTGAAACACCATTGTTCAACGACTTTTTGATTTTACCCTATTGCTGAAACACCACTGTCAGTAACCCCACACCTTTTTCCCTCATCACTGTTCAACAATCTTTCACCATTCTCCCCAGTGCTGAAACACCACTGTTCAGCGACTTCTTGACATTCTCCCCAGTGTTGAAACACCACTGTTCAATGACTTTTTGACTTTCCCCCACTGCTGAAACACCATTGACAACAAACTTCCCGCCATTTTCTTCTATTGCTGAAACACCATTGACAACAACTTCTCGCTACAGTCCGTCAATTCTTCACAATTTCCATTGATGAAACAATTCCGTCTAGCAATTGTTTCACCCCTTCTTTTCTGTTGCTGAAATAACAACTTTTCAACATTATCTGTCAGCAAGCTTTTGTGCTCTCATACTATATTTTGTCCTTCCAAGTCAACAAATCCTTGATACAATTCATCTAAAAAATCAAAAGTCTCTGCCACGACCACTTCAGAACTATTGTGGATAGACATTATATTTTGTTTGCAGCATGAATCAGAAGGTAAGGCGAGGTATGTAAATTTTATGTAATACAGTTAAGCTATAGTTAATGAGAAGATTCCAAATCATTATGACCACTCGAGTGCAATCATTATTAGCCGCACTTGATGGGGGGGGAGGACATAACAAACTTTTATGCCATCATTTCACACGAATTCACCACTGCCATTCCTATTTCACCATCCTTTCGTTCGTCTCACCACCATTTGCATGCCTCCACTCGAAAAACTTACTCTGCACAGAAGTTGATACTCAAACTCTTTGACGGTGTATTTTACTAAGCTGATAGCTATGGGAGGCTCTGTTATACGGTACGAACCCGCCACGACAGCCCTGTTAGAACACTATCCAGTAGCCTATCAATTTTTTCTATAGGGAGGATGGCTCGGTTATTTTTAGAGACTCCAGTGGTATGATCAGCAGTAGGTTCTCCAGTTTGCTCAAAACCTCCAGGAAGACTATTCCATTGTTCAAGGGGTTCGGATCTCAGTTACAGAAGAAGATATAGCGTAGGTTTCGGGTCTCCCTACCAATGGAATTTGCATGTTCAGTCGCAAACACGTCATCATGAATGCCCAGTAGGATTTCCTCTTGCCAGGGGAACAAGTTGAACCCAAAGGTCGGGGTGTCTGACTCAGCTCATTGTCGCCTCCATGGCCAGAAGTTGCAAAATTCATCAAACACTACCTTACCTGTGAAGGCCGGTACCAGGTAGTCTACCAGCACGATTTTGTCCTGTTGTCTCATTTACAGCATAATAGATTAGTAAACATTCCTTATTATTTGCTTGGATGCCTTAAAAATATGTCGCACTACTGTAAAAAGGCCAAAAATCCCTCTCACTCACCCATCACCGTCTCATCCAACTGCTTATCCAAAGGGGTTTTGCCCAACATAACCCTCCACTAAACAACCCACCCAGAAACCCCCAAGAAGCTGCTGAAATTCCTGAAAATCTCCAAGAACAGCAACCGTAAAACCCTCAAGACTCTCCAGAAGTACCTAACAGTCCGCCTACAGAACCAATCAGCCCAATTAACCCCCCTACCATACCAAGCCCACCCCACACTTTACCAGAATCATCCACTCTTTCCCTTCATATTCTTAGCGATGATTATGAGCCAGACAATTCTCCCTGCCCCATCATTGAGGAAAAACCCACACATAAACGAAAGCAAATTCCTTTCTTCCCACCCTTCTTACAAATAAAACGAACAAGGGCTTCAACAAGGCCAACCATTATTGCCACGGCCCTAGACTCCCAACCCATCAGACTAATACCCCGTACACCCCTAACCTCTCAAATGCCAGAATCTTTGCCTATTCCATCCACGGGCACGGAAACACAAGAACCAGATGCCCAGGGTATTGCGACATCATCTCCTTCAAATTCAATAGCTGAAACACAAGAACCAGCTACTCATTCAGTAGCTAAAAAACAAGAACCAGCTACTCATTCAGTGGCTGAAACAAAAAAACCAGCCATAGCTGCCACACAAGAACCAGCTACAACTAACACACAAGAACCAGCCATAGCTGCCACACAAGAACCAGCTACAGTTGAAACACAAGAACCAACTGCTGATACTGATACTGAGATACAGGAATCAGAAGTCCAGGGTGCTGCAACATTACTTTCCTTAGATCAATAAGCTGAAACACAAGAATCAACTGCCATTCCTGTAGCTTCTCCACAAGAACCAGCTAATGAGGCGGTGACTGCTACACAAGAACCAGTCATCCCTCAACCAGAACCAACAATGGCCTCTATCTTGCAGGAAAATGAGTTCCTAAAGTCTGAGCTGGAAGCATACAAGCAAGAGCTAGCCATGGCAAGGGAAGCATACAAGAAAGAACTTAACTTGCACACCCTAGCTCGCCTAGAAACCATGTCAGAAGGGACTACAACAGAGAGCCCATGTAAAGAATATATGTGCAGTCAATGTGGGGATATCTACTATCAAGCGGGCTACAAAATAACTCAAATTCCAATAGTTCTTCCCCTGTGCCTGCCCCCTGGGTCTGCCCCTGTGCCAACAAATGGTTCCATTGTCGGGATAGGAATCTTCTTGAGGGAATGTCAAGGTGGTTTCCATCGAAGAAAGAGACTCAAAAGTGGATAGAGGATCAAGAAAAGGACTTTGCTGAAGACTAGAATAAGAACCCTAATCTTAGTTCAGAGGATTGGTTGGAGAAATATATCTTTACTGATATACACAAAATTTTGTTTGGGGGAATCCATCAGGAGCTGTATGAGTGGCTAGATAGATTAGAAGATACCCAGTTCAAGATCCGATCTAGACCTCATGTGGTTTGGATGTCGGAGCTGATCAAGAAGGTCGAAAGAGTTGATAACGTTGTATCAAAAGTTGTAAGGTAGCTAGAGAGGTAGTGGGGGGGCCCAGAGGGCCCATAGTGATAATAGTGGAGGTCATTCAATGTAAGGTGGACTAGGTCCACTATATTATTAAATAAGGCCCACTATGGTAGTTAGATATAATAAATGT
>ML796925.1:27346-49057 GCA_009831015.1 Picea engelmannii | reverse complement strand
GGCAAGTGAACAGGAGAGGATCCCTTCCATAATAGGATCCATTGTATGGTGTTCCCCTACCTCAAGGGTTTTCTCTATTTCTTGTGTCCATGTTATAGTGAATGGTTTATGGTTTATTCTGGGTTATTTCTGAAGTATATTTGCAGATCTGGTTTAGGTACTTAACAAGTGGTATCAGAGCCAGGTTTGATAGCACCATTGGAGGGTACATCACAAAGTTTGTTGTTGACAGAGTAGAATCATACATCCAAGCCGAGAGATACTTCTTCAAGGGACCCAGAGGAAAATTTTTACAATTCCTAAAGTTGAGACTCAAGATGCTATTGCATGAGAAGAACATGTTGAAGATACAATAGACTGATCATATATAGAAAGGCTAATGTTCAAGAATTCAGACAGTGACAACAACACAGAAGCTGGACAAATGCATAGTGGGAGAGTGTTCAGAGAAGTCCACCTTGTGAACCTATTTAAGAAGAACTATGGGGAGGAGGGCTTCTACAGTGGAGAAGAGGCAGATTTGACGGAATAAGAGAATTCAAAACCCGCTAGGACAAAGGAAGGGAAAGATGGAGATCTTCACTGGGAAGAACTTGAAACCTCAAAAACTATGAAAACCATCGAAGTAAGTACTGTTATCCCTCCCATTGATTTAGTAGTATTAAGAAACTAGAATAATCCCAGTCACCAGAGCATCCAGAGCACTATCAATAGTAGTCCACCACATATTCAGTCAGGAACCCTAGGAATATCTATGGCATATGATATGAGGCTTCCTATCTTTAGGGGAGATGGATTTGAAGATCCTAATCAGCACTGGTTCCTATGTGAATCTGTATGGAATATTAAAAATGTCACTGACAAACCTGTCAAGAGAACTCGGTTTAATACCACTCTAAGGGATCACACACTTAGTTGGTACATGAAGCTTGTCCAAGGGCTTGCACAGCCTAAGCCACTGAATCAAATTAAGAATACGTTGATTGTAGAGTTCAAGAAACCCAAGTGAGAGTCACAATGTATCACAAAGCTAAAAGAGATCAAGCTAAAGGTGGCTGAACCTGTTTGGGAATTCGATCAGAGATTCAAAACCTTAACAGGCCGATTGACTTTTCAGATCCATGAAAAATAGAACAAAGAATGGTTCATTGCTGCCCTCTTACCATACATCAGAGTCCCTCTGATGCAACAGAAGATTGCGTCATAGTCTTAGGCACTGGGGATCACCATGAAGCTAGAATCAACCCCTATGGGAGAATCCAACTCAAGTATGAGTCAGATCGTGAGTCAACTAACTAGTTTGTCTTTGCAGGTAGAAGATATGAATAAAGACAAGGGAAAATATAAAAGAGAAGACATTTGGTGTGTCAGATGTAGATTAGAAGGCCATGATAAAGAACATTGTCCCCTATTCAATGAATACTTGGCTTCTGGAGCCTTGAGCCCTTTGAAGAAAGACACCTTACCTTGGTGCTAAGTATGCAGAAACACACATCGCCCTGGTGAGTGCTACTACATTCAAAAGTACGTTCAAACACCTACAAATTTGTACTGTACATTTTGTAAGTCCATAGGACATGATGATAGGGATTGTATGGCTTATTATCTCATGCACGAAAGGTTGAGGGACATATATAAGATTCAAGGCTAAGTACAGCAAGAAGGAAACACTATGCAATATAACTCTCCTGGGAGAGGAAACTTCAATCCTCGTGGTGGATTAATAAGAAGAGGACAAGGAGGAGGAATGGGTTGAGGCCAAGGATAGATTATTTGTTATAACTACGCACAACCAGGACACCTTGTAAGGGATTGTCAGAACCCTTGTACCACTTGCAGCTACTGCAGCTCATTTGACCATGTTATAGAATATTGTCTTGTGCTACTAGCTAATCTTCAGGAAAGACAAGGACCTCAGCAGAACCCGCAAGTGCAACTGATATATGCTGAACCTCATGGAGAAGACCCTAGAGTGGATTTTATAACCAGAGGAGGCACTATTATAGGAGAAGACAGACTGGCCCAAGGGAAGACTACAAAAGATTTAGGAATCATGAAAGCTACAGAGAAGACACAAATGTTGGATGCAAAGAAAGAAAGACAAATGTTTGAGGAAGCAAGGAAAGAATTCAGAAGAGACCAAGGTTCCTCATAAAAGACAAGACCAGAAGTAAGAGAATATGGAATGCCTATGGCATTTGATTAGTCTTCTTCGCCAGGAGAAGGAAAAGAAGTAAGCAAGCTCATGGAATTTTTATATACTTGTATTAAGTTGATTCAGCATGAAAGAGCTGTACAAGAGTTACAAAATTTAATCAGACAATATGAGCTAGGAAAGATAGACCCCTTACTGAATAGGTTAGTACACCAAATTGGTAAGAAGAGAAGGAAAAATAAGGAATTACATTTGAATGCTCAAATAGGAGAGTATGAGATAGATTATGTAGTCCTCGACTTAGGGTCAGAGGTCAATGTCATGATGAAGAAAAACTGGGCACTGATGGGAAAACCGAAGTTGATCTACTCCCCTATCAAGCTTAGGATGGCTAATCAACAAGCTGTAAGCCCTTTTGGCAGATTATAACATGTCCCTATGGGCATCGATGGAGTAAGAACATTTGTAGATTTTGAGGTAATTGAAATAGTTGATGATAGTTGTCCTTACCCTGTGCTGTTAGGAATTGATTGGGCTTTCAATAATTCCACTGTGGTTGATTTAAAGAAAAGATGTATGACTTTTGAAAGAGATGGCCTTAGGGTCATTGCACCTTTAGATCTAGATGAAGGTTAGTGATACACAGAACCTATCAGAGAAGAAGACCACACATATTCACTAGAAAATATATACAAGCTAACAGACAGACAACATGATTAGATTAATCCTACAGCCGATGGGAACCTAAGTTGGCGAAGTGAGAGTGCATGTTCATCAGATTTAGAAGAAGCACTGGAGAACTAGCAGAATAATATGTATGAAGTATCTAAAAGAAGATGTGCTAGATTAATGAGAGAAGTTCGTTGGATTGGCACAACAGTAAGCAAATTACCCACCTTTGATGGTCTGAATCTTTTAGAAACCTTCTTGTCGGACTTTGAAGAAAGTATACCAATACCACAGAGATTATTGGCAATGGATGAGGCCTTGAAATCCACACCAGCAAGATGGTGGGGGACACATAAACATAGCATCACAAAATGGGTACAATGTCGTACCCTGATGACCACACGGTTCTCAGCACAAGTAGAAGGCTGCAAAGTTCGATACACAGGTCGAAGCTGTCTAAAGGACCATGTGCGGAGTTGTGAGGAATCATGGAGAAACATTCCTCAATAACAATGGGTGCACAAATTCATTAACATGTTGGACAGGACGCCTATAAACTAGTAATTCCAAGCAAAGTTGTGCCTCATCACTATGGATTGGGAAGGTATGACTCATAATTTTGTAAATACCTTCTTATTTGAAAGTCAATTTCCTTCAGTAGATCAAGCACTACATATTTTCAGACAGAAAGTACTTGAGGAGGCCTTTAGCCTCTCTTTAGAGCAAGAAGAGGACGAATGGACTATGCCTCTCCAGAAATTGCAAGGTTGTTACAACATTAATGTGGATGAAGACGATGATCCTAAGAAGGTGAACATCACGGAAACAAGAGGCCAGAGAGATGTGGAAGGACCAGGAGTTGAGCTACCATTTATTGGACAAACGATCAAGATTAAGAAGGTCAATATTGGAATAGAGTAGACACCAAAGTTTCCAAATGTTGGATATTACTGGGATGCTGCCACCATTGACAAAATTACAGAGTTACTATATGCATATCAGGACTTGTTTCCAACCAATTTCATTGATATGAAAGGAATTAAAGGGCCTATGGGAGAAATGAGGATTCCCTTAAAGCCAAATGCAATACCAGTCAAATAGATACCTTATAGATTGAACCCTAAATATAAAGAAAAAGTGAAGATTGAGCTTGACAGAATGCTAGAAGCAGGGATTATAGAACATGTCGAAGAATCAGAGTGGATTAGCCCTATGGTGGTACAAGACAAGAAGATGGGAGAGATCAAAATATGAGTATACCTCAGGAAGTTGAATGATGCTTGTTTACATGACCCCTTCCCTACACCATTCACTAATGAAGTTTTAGACAATGTGGGAGGCCAAGAGGTATATTATTTTACAGATGGATTTTCAGGATACCATCAGATTCGGATTGCCAAGGAAGATCGCCATATGACCACATTTGCAATAGAATGGGGATCCTACCAATACACAGTAATGCCATTCGGATTGAATAATTCCCAAGCCATCTTTTCCAGGGTGGTGGTCGAAGCATTCAAGGAATTTCTGCATAAATTTTTAGAAGCTATTTTGATGATTGGACTATTTTTAGTTTATTGAATGTCTAAGGCTAATGTTGGATAAATACAGGCAGTGCCAAATTGCCTTGAACCTGAAGAAATGCATTTTATTTTCACCCTTTGGAGTTCTGTTAGGACATATTGTATGTAAGCAAGGGTTACTGGTAGATCCATCCAAGATCACCATTATAGTTGATCTACCCCCTCCTACATCAGTTAAACAGTTGTGCATTGCGTTGGGACACACATGATACTACAGGAAGTTCATTAAGTAATATTCTCATATTACAGCGCTGATGGAGAAGTTGTTGAAGAAGGATTGTCAGTTTAGTTTGATAGAAGAATGCCAACAGAGCTTCGACACACTGAAACAAAAAATGGTTACTGCACCCATTCTGGTTTTCCCAGATTGGACCAAAGAGTTTCATGTGCATGTCACTGCGTCTTCCATTGCTTTAGGAGTTGTGTTAGGATAGCCAAGAGAAGAATATATTGACAACCCGTTAGCTTTTGATAGCAGAAAGCTATCATTTGCTGAGATTAACTGCACCACCACTGAGCGAGAAGGGTTAGCCATGGTGTATGCATTGCAGAAGTTTCGTCACTACTTGTTGGGAGGACACTTTAAAATGTTTACTGACCACTCTGCACTGAAATACCTAGTCAACAAGCTAGTGTTGAGGGGAAGGATATGCATATGGCTTCTTCTATTTCAGGAATATGATTTTGAGATCATAGTAAAACCATGGAGAATGAACAAAGGACCTGACCACTTGTCAAGGGCGGAACATGGTAAAGAGCCGACCAGTTTAGAGGATGCACTACCGGATGCACAACTATTGGCCATTAGAAAAATTGATGACCACTTCACAAAGATAGTCCAATTTCTATCAATAGGAATGACACCTAGTGAGTACACAATTCCCCAGAAGAAACAACTAGTAGTGCACGCTGCAGACTTCTCACTTATAGATGGACATCTATACAAGATGGGGCTTGATGAGATATTGAGAAGATGTTTTATGGAAGCAGAACGACCACTGATCCTTGCAGAATCTCATGAAGGCATCGTAGGAGGACATTATGCAGATAAAGAAACTATGCAAAAGGTTCTTAGAGCTGGCCTTTGGTGGCCTACTTTACACATAGATGCCAAAGACTATTCCAGAGCCTGCGATGTATGTCAAAGAGTTGGAAAACCATCTAGAAGAGATGAAATTCCATTAGCACCACAACTGACCCTACAAGCATTTGAGAAATGTTCCATTGACTTCGTTGGACCTATAAACCCACCAAGAAAGAGTACAGGAGCAAGGTACATCATTACTGCGACAAAATAATTGACCAGATGGGCCGAAGCAAGAGCAGTTAAGGACTGTAGTGAAACTACAACTGTGCACTTCATATTTGATGACATCATAACTAGGTTTGGATGCCCAAAGATCCTTATGAGTGATCAAGGTACACATTTAATCAATAAGACAGTTGAAGCCCTGACTGATGAATTTGTAGTACACCATCAGAAGAGCACACCATACCATCCACAAGCAAATGGGACCGTTGATGCATTCAACAAGATTTTGGAAACAACACTAACCAAGATTTGTTGTGTGAACAGGGATGATTGGGATTTAAGCGTACCAACAGTATTATGGGCCTATAGAACCACTTACAAGAAACTAACAATGTAGACCCCTTTTAAGTTGGTATATGGTCTTGAAGTTGTTATTCCAATGGAGTATTTGGTACCAAGCCTGAGAATTGTTTCCTTTACAGATATGGATGACCCTGGAGTTGTTCAAGAGAGGCTTGCACAACTGGTCGATCTAGAGGAAGATAGATTTATCGTAGGCTTCCATCAACAAGTTCAAAAGGAAAGAGATAAGGCCTATAATGACAGAAACATCAAGAAGAAGGCATTTAAACAAGGTGATCTAGTATTGATATATGAAAGTAAATTCATAAAACATCCTAGGAAGTTCAGAATGCATTGGATAGGGCCATACGAGATTGCTTATGTCACAGAGGGAGGAGTTGTGCAATTGAAGATGTTAAATGGATAATGGAAGGAAGGTTTGGTGAATGCAAGCCGGTTGAAGTTGTACTATGAAAACTAGTTTCCTACCAGCTCTTAGAAGAAGAATGAAGAAAAAGGTCTAGGTACCAGGTGCAGTTGAAATTGGGTACCAGACACAAAAAATACAGTCTGCACAAGGGAACAAGAGGAGGCATTGAGCAGAAAGTAGAGGCTGCACTGCGCAGTCTGGAATCAAAGTCAAACAGGAAGCTAAGATATGAAGTTCCTCAGGACGAGTCATAGGTGAGTGTTGGGGGATTGTTGGCCCTTGGTTATGTAAGTATACGAAGATCAAAGAAGAAAAGGGAGAACTTGAACTTCATGGAAGACACAACGAAGTGAGCAAGAGAGGAGAAAAGATGGAGCGAAGTAAGCCGTTGGATGAGGAGATCGGGGATTACAGATAATCAATAAAGAAGGATTGTGGACAACTCAACAAGCGGAAAAAGCCATCATTGGATGCTTTAGAGCACTGCACAAGAAGGAAGGAAAGATAGGTTGGCGAAGCCATGAAAATATGGTCAAGTTGACCTCGGGTTTAAACACCTAGGTTTTTGGTATCTAGGGTTTTTGACACTTAGGTTTCGGCATAAGGATTTCAGTGAGTGATTGTAATGTATAAATAAAGGTCAAAAGGACCTGGGATGGATTGTTCTTGGTATTGTTGGTGTTATGACTATTGTTGTTGCCTTTGTCATTGTGTGATCGAATAAGTAGTAGTCTGAGAAAGAAGTGTTGAGTACAAGAGCCTTTTGGTATTGTAAGATATTCAGTTGGGTGCAAAGATCAACCCTGTAGCTGGGTGTGCAGGGAGAGGGGAGAAAGAGAGGAGAAGAGAGAAGATTTGTTAGCTAAGAGCACATAAAATAACTGTATTCTTTACCTTGATATATTATAGCACAGTTCTGTGGACGTAGCCCTAGAGAGAGGGTGAACCACGTATATGTTGTGTTGTGTGTGATTGATATTCTGTCTCTGTCATTGGTATACTGTGTTTGCATTAGTTTGTTAGATATGATAAGTAGATGTGCAGAGTATATCTAAGCTGATAAGTGATATACGAATGTTGTGTTGTTCTTGTGTTAGATCCACTTGATATTTCCTTTGGTTGTAGACATCTCTGTCCTGCAACCCCCTCATAACTACTTTGGGTGAGACTGCATTTGCTTCGCAGGTGTTGCCGAAAGGGCCAGTAGTTAGGGCTTGTTGGTGTGCTCTTGGAGCTGAACCTTGGGTATGCCCCTGTGCCAACATTATATCTCTTATATTTAACACAACAATGCAATCACAACATACATATAGAAAATACACAGCATCAACCACAAAGAACAACAAGATATACATGGTTCACCCTCTCCCTAGGGCTACGTCCACAGAACTATGTTTCTTGATATATTAAATGGAAACATATAGTTCCATCTACGCACTTAGCTACATATCTTTCTCTCTCTCTTTCTCTTCTTCTCCCCTCCTTGCGCACCCAACTACAAGGTTCATCTTCGCACCTAGCTAAAGATCTTACAATACAAGAATTCACTCTATATCACAACAACCAATGACAAACAATCACCAACATTAACCAACCCCCTCAAGTCTTCTAGACCTATTTTTATATATTTCATGACTCCTAGACAACCCTAGGTACCAAAACCCTAGATACTTAAAACCCTAGGTCCACATGACCTACATTTTAAGGGCTTCGCCATTCTGTTTTTCCTTATTTTCCACGAGGTGCTACAAACCATCCATTGTTGTCTTATTCCACTTGTTGAGTTGTCCAAGATACATATTATTTGCTTCTTTGTCTTCCTTGACCTTCTCTTTCAATGACTATCTTTTCCTTTACTTCTCTCCTTCTTTTCCTGCTTCTTTGACCACTTCGACCCTTCCTCGGTTTGCATGCCTCCCGCGTAATTCATACTCTGTGTTTCCTCTTCCTTAATATTTTATTTCTTCCTTAATACCTAACAAAGGGCCAACAGGCCCCTAACACTCACATGTGACTCGTCCTTAGTCACTTCAAGATTGAACCTTCTGTAATACTTCAACTACAGTCTACGCGGAGCAGCCTGTGCTTTCTACTCTGTCCCTCCCTATCGTGTGCAGACTATCTTTTCTGTGTCTGGTACCCAATTTCAATTGCAATTCATACCTAGACCCTTCTTCCTTTTCTTTTACTGAGATCTGTGGGGCAACTGGTTGTCATAGTGCAGCTTCAACCGACTCCCATTTACTAAAACCTCCTTCCATTCTCCCTTAAGAGTCTTCAACTGTGCAACTCAACCTTATGTAACGTAGGTAACCTCAAATGGCCCTATCCAATGTGTCTTGAACTTCCCTGGATGCTTCATGAACTTGTTGTCATATAACAGTACCAAATCTCCTTACTTAAATGCTTTCTTCTTGCTATGTCTGTCATGGTAATCCTTTTCTCGTTCTTTTTGTACCTGCTGATGAAATCCTGCAATGAATCTGTCTTCCTCCAGTTCCAGCAACTGCGCAAGCCTATCTTGAACAATGCTGGTGTCATCCATTTTTGTAAATGTTGCAATTCTTAAGCTAGGAACCAAATATTCCATAGGTACCACTGCTTCCAAGCCATGTACTAACTTAAATGGGGTTTGCGTTGTTAAATTTTTGCAAGTAGTTCTATAAGCCCATAATAATGTTGGAATTCACAAATCCCAATCATCTCTGTTAACACTGCAAATATTAGTCAACGCTGTCTCCAAGATCTTATTGAAGGATTTGACTATACCATTCACCTGTGAGTGGTAAGGAGTGCTCTTTTGATGGTGAACTTCAAATTCCTAAATCAAGGCTTCAATAGTTTTGTTGATGAAGTGTTTGCCTTGATCACTCATAAGGATATTTGGGCATCCAAATCTGGTGATAATATACTCAAAGATAAACTGTGCAGTTGTAGATGGACTATAGTCCTTAACGACTCTTTCTTTTGCTCATCTAGTCAAATAATCTGTAGCAGTGATGATATATCGAGCTCCTGTGCGCTTCCCAGGTGGGTTAATAGGTCCCACAAAGTCAATAGCCCATTTCTCAAATACTTGTAATGTTAATTGCGGTACCAAAGGAATCTCATCCCTTCTAGAAGGCTTCCCTACTCTTTGACATACATCGCAGGATCTGTAGTATTCCTTAGCATCCTTATGTAAAGTAGGGCACCAGAGGCCAACTCTAAGAACCTTTTGCGTGGTTGATTTCCATCCATAGTGTCCTCCTGCAATGCCTTCATGTGCTTTTGCAAGAATCAATGGTCTTTCTGCCTCCATAACACGTCTCCTCAAGATCTCATTTGGTCCCATCTTATATAACTGTCCAACAATAAGTTGAAAGATTGTAGTGAAGACTACCAACTATTTCTTTTGAACAACTGTATACTCACGAGGTGCCATTCCCATGGAAAAAAAATGAACTATCTTGGTGAAGTGATCATCGACTCTCCTGATGGCCAACAACTATGCATCTGGTAGTGTATCCTCTAGACTGGTGGGTTCCTCACCATGCTCTACCCTAGATAAGTGATCAGGTCCTTTATTCATTCTTCCTGGCTTGACCACAATCTCAAAGTCATACTCCTAGAATAATAGTAGCCATCTTCATATTCTTCTCCCCAAAACTAGCTTGTTGAATAAGTACTTCAATGTAGAATGATCAATGAACATCTTAAAATGTCCTCCCAACAAATAGTGTCTAAAATTTTGTAGCACATATACCATAGCCAAGCCTTCACTTTCAGTGGTAGTATAATTCCTTTCAGTTGTAGAAAGCTTCCTGCTAGAAAAGGCTATAGGGTGGTCAATGTCTCCTGCACCTGGTTGTGCCAAGACTACTCCTAATGCAATGGATGAAGCATCGACATGAACATTGAAATCCTTACTCCAATCCGGAAAAACCAAGATAGGCGCAATGACCATTTTCTGCCTTAGTGTGTCAAAGCTTTGCTAGCATTCTTTTGTCCATTGGAACTTGCTATATTTATTTAATATCTTCTCCATAGGTGTTGTTATTTGTGAGTAACCCTTAATAAACTTCCTATAGTATCCAATGTGTCCCAGTGTAGTGTGCAACTGTCTAACCGAAGTGGGAGGAGGTAGATCAACAATGATAGAAATCTTGGAAGGATATACCAACAATCCCTGCTTACACACAATGTGCCCCAACAACACTCCAAAGGGTGAAAATAAAATACCCTTTTTCAAATTCAAGGCAATCTGAAATTTCTTGCACTTATCTAACATCAATCTCAAACATTCAATATGATCTTTCAATAGACTAAAGACGGTGCAATCGTCAAAGTATGCTTCCAAATTTTTTTGTAAAAAGTCCTTAAATGCTTCTACCACCACCATGGAAAAGATGGCTGGTGCATTCTTCAAACCAAAAGGCATCACAGTGTACTAAAAATAACCCCATTGTTTTGCAAATGTGGTCTTATGTCAGTCTTCCTGAGCAATTCTGATCTAGTGATAGCCTTAAAATCCATTTGTGAATGAGTAAACCTCCTGTCCTCCTACATGTCTAGAACTTCGTCAGTAAAAGGTGTAGGAAATGGATCATGTAAACATGCATCATTCAACTTCCTTAGATCTACACAGATTATGATTTCTCCTGAATTTTTATCCTGGACCACCATAGGGCTGATCCATTTAGATTCTTCAACTAGTTCTATGATTCCTACTTCCAACATTCTATCTAATTCAATTTTAACTTTCTGCTTGTACTTGGGATTCATCTTGTAAGATCTTTGCTTGATAGGTCTTGCATATGGTCTCAAGGGGATATTCATTTCTCCCATGGGCCCTTTAATGCCCTTCATGTCTGTGAACTTAGTTGGAAACAAGTCCTAATAATCATGTAATATTTTTGTAATCTTACTAATAGTAGCATCATCCCAATAGTCCCCAACATTTTCTAACTTAGGTGCTTGCTCTGTTCCAATATTAACTTTCTTGATTTTAATGAGCTGCCCAAAAAAAGGTAATTCAATCTCTGGCCCTTCTATGTCTCTTTTTCATTCAGTTTCTAAAATTTTTACATCTCTAGGATCATTGTCCTCATCGACATTAATATTATAACAACCCTGCAACCCTTGAAGAGGCGCATTCCATTCATCTTCTTCTTGTTCCAAAGGGGGGTTAGATATTTCCTCAAAATACCTTTTGTCTTATAGTTTGTAAAGCCTGATCTACTATAGGGTACTAAATTTCAAATAGGAATCTAGCTATAAAGTTCTGGGTCATACCATACCAATCTGTAGTGGTTAGGCACAATTCTACTTGAAGGTACAAGTTGATAGGAGTTGTATCCAAAGTACTAATGAACTTATGTACCCACTGTTCTTTAGGAATACTACTCCAGGCTTCCTCATAACTTCACACATGGTCCTTAGGACAACTCTGACCTATGTATCAAACTTTGCATCCTTCATCTTGGTCTGAGAATCACATTGTCAGTAAGGTGCGACATTGTACCCACTCTGTGATGTTTTTTTTATGTGTTCCCCACCATCTAGAGGGTGTTTCTTTAAAGGTTTCATCCAGTGCCAACAATCTATGTTTTACTGGTACAATTCTCTCAAATTAACCTAAAAATTTCTCTAAATGATTCAAGCCATCAAATGTAGGAATATTACTTACTTTTGTGCCAATCTAGTGAACTGCCTTGGTCAATCTGGCACACCTCCACGTAGAGACTTCATACATTTTGTTCTGCCAATTTTCCAATGCTTCTTCTGAGTCTAATGTGCATGCACTTTCACTTCGCCAACTTATATTTCCATCTATTGTAGGATTGATGTAATCTTGTTGTCTTGCTGTCAGTTTATAGATGTTCTCTAGCTCATATGAACTGTCTTTTTCTGTTATGGGTTCTGTGTATCTGCGAACTTTTTTAGGATCAAGAGGTGAAATAACATTAAGGCCATTATCCTCAAATGTCATTTTTCTCTTTTTTAGGTCAACAATAGTCAGATTGTTGAAATCCCAATCGATTCCCAACAACATAGGATAATGACATCTATCATCAATAATATCAATCACTTCGAAGTTTGTAAATGTCCTTACCCTGTAGATTTCCACAGGGACATGCTCTAGTCTTCCAAAGGGGCTCACTGCCTACTGATTAGCCATCCTGAGCCTGATAGGAGAGTAAATCAACTTAGGTTTTCCCATCACTACCCAAGTCTGCTTCATCATAAAATTTACTTATGATTCCAAGTCACATACCACATAGTCCACATCGCAATCTCCAATCTAAGCACTAAGGTGCAGTTCCTTGTTTGTCCTCCTTTTCCTAGATACTTGATTCACATCTCTACTCATCAGAGGATCTGTTCTTCCATTTTCATATTGTCTTACCAGGTGTTGTATTTCTTACACAACTCTTTTGTATTTAATCAAGTTGATACAAGTATACAAGAAGTCCATAAGCTTTCTTACCTCTTTTCCTTTCCTTAATAGGATAGATTGATCAAATGCCAGAGGCATTTCACATTCCTTTCCTTCTGGTTGTGCCTTATATGAATAATCTTGTTATCCTACAAATTCTCTCTTTTCTTCTTCAAAAGTGTGCTTTTCTCTCCTTGGATCAAAAAATTGTTCCTTTTCTGCAGCTCTTCTGATCCTTGATCCCTCTGTAGTCTTTCCAATAGCCACCCTATATTCTCTTGTAACAACGCCTCCTCTAGTAATAAAAATGACTCTAGGATCCTCACCACAGGGTTCCGTTGATATTAGTTGGACTTGTTGGTTTCCTCCTCGTCTCTCCTGAAGTTTAGCTAACAACACTGGACATTCTTCGATAACATGATCAAATGAGTTATAGTAGTTGCAAGTAGTATAAGGGTTCTGACAATCCCTTGCCAAATGACCTGGTTGGGCGTAGTTATAACAAATAATCTGACATTGACCTTGACCCATGCCTCCTCCTCATCCTCTTCCTCTAAATCCACCGTGAGGGTTGAAGTTTCCTCTTCTTGGGGAGTTGATCTGTGCAGTATTTCCTTCTGACTGCATTTCTCCTTGAATTCTATATGTATCCATTGATCTTTCATGCATGAGGTCGTAAGCCCTACAGTCCTTTTGATCATGTCCCACATATTTTCAGAATGTACAATAAATATTGGTGGGGGTCTGGGCATATTTCCACATATAATTGTTGGTCACTATAATTGCTTAATTGATTTAAACAATCAAGTGATACATAAATTATCAACCCAGGGAAGTATTTTATTTCAAAGATAGCCACGCACTGTATATGCTCAATTCCAAAAGCAACTTAGTGTTGTAGTAAAGAAATTCATACTATTTATACTTGCTTGAATGAACTGAAGCTCTGAATTAAATCACAGGAAAGTAATTCCCCTATTGCAATTCTTTAAAGTTCAATCTAAGAATCCTGGATTACATTAAAATAACACTGCAATGGGAAAGAACAACTATTCTGCAATCAGAGAACAGGACCCTTACTCTCAAACAGAGACTCAGTACTAACACTCCTTCATGAAAACAGTAATGCAGAAAAAAATTAACTCTATCTAACAGAGAACAAGCCACCTAGTTCCTTTCTTTCTAAGCAGGAGCCTTGAGCCTTATTTCTGTTTTTAGCACACTTGTGAGGTTTAGGTTTACAGAGAACAGGGTAGTCTGATCCCTTCCTTTCTGAGTAGTAATCCCTAACCTAGTTTCTGACTAACATCAATAAAAGTCTACAGAGAACAGGGTGTTTTTGGTTTCTTTCCTTTCTGAGTAGGAACCCTTAACCCAATCCCTGGCTAACACACTTGCAGAGGTAAATGAAATCTACAGGAGACAAGGTGTTGTGATTCCTTCCTGTCTGAGCAGGAACCCCTTAACCAAATCTCTGGCTAGCACACTTGCAACAGTAAATGAAATCTACAGAAGACAAGGTGTTGTGATTCCTTCCTGTCTGAGTAGGAACCCTTTAACCAAATCTCTGACTAGCACTCTTGCAGCAGTAAATGAAATCTACAGAAGTCGAGGTATTTGGATTCCTTCCTATCTGAGCAGGAACCTTTTACCCAGACCTCTGGCTAGCACATTTGTAGTAGTAATTGAATTCTACAGAGGGTATGATATTCTGATCCCTTTCTGTCTGAGCAGGAACCTTTAACCAAATCTCTGCTAACCTCATAAAATCATCACACGAGATTGCTGATAAAAAGAATTACAAATTCCATTTAATTAAACTAAGACAGAGTCAGTAGTGTTTCAGCAAAGCGGAATCCATTAAAAAAACAGTGTTTCAGCAAACGACAGTTAAACTAAGCATGAACAGAAATTATACTAGCACACTTCTAACTAATGGGTGAATCTTGTGAAGAAGGTGGGCCCTCCCTTCTCACAAGATTCCCCTGAACGAAAAGCTAGAGAAGGATACTCAAAGTAGTCTTATATTCATTTGTCGAAATATCACATTACAAATTGGAAGAATAGAATACGTCCCGCTTCTCTGGAGTTGCTTCAGTATATCAAAACTTGGATGCCCGAATGAAGAATTCCCTTCTCTTTTAAAGAGGGAACCTCCTCGATGCAATATATCTAAAAATTACAATGTATATTTTAGTCGGATCTTATTTCTAAACCAGAGCAGGATGTCCTGGTCTTATGCAACATAAATGCTATTACAGGAGCAGGATGAGGTATTGCTATTACAACTAGAGTAACGGCTTCTTCTTGTTGTTGCCGATGTTGTTCAGCATCACAATTCACGGGTTGTTTCAGCCACGTGAATTGCACTCTTGACTATGTCGGCTTTGACCGCTAACTGTAACGGCTTCCTTGTGTTTCAGCATCGTTGGTTCTGGCGGTCTCCTCTGTGTTTCAGCATCTACAACTCTAAACTTTGTAGCAGCTCTGTGTCTCAGCCTTTGCGACTCTGGACTGTATTTGCAGCATCAGGGGCTTCAGACAGTGTTTCAGCAACAGGGACCTCGGTCTGTGTAACAGCTCCGTGTTTCAGCATCTATGACCTGGACTTTTTTTCAGCAGCAGGGGCCTCGGTCTGTGTAACAGCTTCGTGTTTCAACATCTGCGACCTGGACTGTGTTTCAACAACAGGATTTGAATGCTAGTCTACAGTCTACTCAATGGTTAAGTACGAAAGTGATGTAAAATATTACGCAAAACAGATTAAGCATATAGTAATGAGAAAGGACATTGTATACCTTGGAATGATCAGATGAAGTGATATTATGAGTCTAAATACAAGTGATGAAGGGTATAATAATGGCAAAAAGTATGGGCAAAAAGGTACATTGTGTGGTCCTAACATCCCCCCCAGCTCAAGGTGTTGCATGTCCTCAGGCAACTCACTCTGAATCAGAGTCTTGATACCGGCTCTGATCATGTAAGTTACTCAAGCAGTAGCTCCGGGCGGTACTGTCTGTTGGCGTCTTGAACCCTTGGACCTGCTACAGTCTTTTCCATGCTGCTATCTCTGCCTTCTGAGGAAATTTATAACTGACTTGATATGTTTCTGTTGGTAGCCAGAGGAGGGGAAAGTAAAATTTGTACCCTATCTAGTTTTCATCACAATGTCTAACACATTGGATGTAGCTGGGTACCTTTGAAATTGTTGCTTCTAAGTTGGCCGGACCAAAAGGATTGTGTTGTTGTCTCTTTTCTGTGGATTGCTGCCAAAATAGGTTGTTGGCCTGGAGGGCAGGAATCTCTATGGCACTGATGCTTTGCTGACATTCTTGGAGCACTACTGACTGTAGCTGTTGAACATGCTCAGTCACCCCTGGTTTTTTTAAGACCTCATAATATTCTGAAATGAACCTGGCTGCCCTCTCTGGTTCTGGTCTAATCCAGAGGAGTTTATTGTCCTCATTGTGCTTGGCAGCCAAAAAGTCACTCTGCCACAAAATTTGATTGTAAAGAAAAGAAGTGAATGCTTGAAGTTGAACATCTCCAACAAGAGGATTTATATTGAGCAGCCTGTTTTTGGGAATAACCTCATTATGGAAGTATGCTTCACATAACAGGTGTTGATCCCTGGTGGAGGCTGCTAGAAAAGTCTTGACAAAATCTGTTGGTTGTATAACTTTATGGGATTTGCCTTCTATAATTGATTTAATCTGGAACCATGTGAGTCTCTCTATGAGAAATAAAGAATAGTTACAAGATGGTTTCCTTGTGGCCATTAATGTCTGCATCAAATCAAAGATCAGGACCAGTCTACCTTTTAAATCTTTGTTCTTCTTCTTGAGTTCATGAAATTCCTGGAGTGTCAGGTCCAATGCTTCCCAATTTGAGAAGGTGTGATTCATCCAGGTTTGCTTGTGCACTTGCAGATGTTGGGCCTATGTCTCAGCATACTCCCTCTTCCACTTTTGTATCTCTGCATGCTCGTCCCACAGTTGAGTTTGTGTTTCAGCATCTGAAGTAGTGGGATTAGGTAGGGTTTGAGTGGACTGTTCCCTGGAAGTGGAGAGATTGATTTGACTGGGAGGTGTAACTTCCTCCATGGGCACTGTTTTCACAGCCCTGTTGACAACAGTAGGGATTTATTTCTTGATCCTGGAAGGGCCTGCTGGTTCTTGTGTTATAGCAAGTTCAGTCTTGATTTTGCTAGGGCCTGTTGGTTCTTGTGTTGCAGTAGGTTTGGTTTTGAGCTTAGTGGAACCTGTTGGTTCTTGTGTTGTAGTAGGTTCAGTCTTGACTTCAAAAGGGGAAGGAGTGGGGGATGCTCCTGGTACTGGAACTTGAACCATCTTATACCCTACCTGATAATAAATATCTCCACATTGGCAGCACATATATTCTTTGCATAGGCTTTCTGTGGTTTTTTCTTCCAGGGTTGCTATACGACTTGCAGTGTATGAATTGAGCTCTTTTTCGTATGCTTCCTTGGCTCTGGCCAGTTCCAGCTTATATGCTTCCAGTTCTGATTTTAGAAATTCGTTTTCCTACAAGACAGATGTCATTGTTGCTTCTGGTGGTTGGGAAGGAGTAGCAGGAATGGTAGCTGCTTCTTGTGTTTCAGCTTCTTGGTGAAGAAACAGTAGAGTTTTAGCACCTTCAACCTCCAATTCTTGTATGTCAATTTCAATATCAGTGGGTGGTTCTTGTGTTTCAGCCACTTAATGGGTGGCTAGTTTTTCAGCCATGTTTCTTGATGAAGGTGGTGTTGCAGCATCCTGGGCCTGTGATTCTCGAAACTCAATTTCAATATCAGTTTGTGTTTCGGTCACTGGCTTTTCAACCATTTTTCTTGATGAGGGTGGTGTTGCAGCATCCTGGGCCTGTAATTCCCATAATTCAATTTCAACATCCGTGACTGGTTCTTATGTTGCAGCCACTGGATGGGTAGCTGGTTGTGTTTCAGCTTCTTTATTGAAAACAAATGATGTATGGGCGTCTGATTCCTGTAACTCAATTTCAATGTCAGCGACTGGTTCTTGTGTTTCAGCCATGGTTGTTTCCTGTGTTTCAGCCATGGCTGGTTCTTGTGTTTCAGCCACTGAGTGGGTAACTGGTTCTTTTCTTTCAGCTACCCTATGTGAGACAGATGGTGTTACAGTTTCTGGGGCGTTTGGTTCTTATGTTGCAGCGCCCATGGTTGGAATAGGCAAAGATCCCGGGGTTGGGGAGGTCAAAGGTTTACGGGGTATCAGTCGAATTGGTGGGGGATCTAGGGTAGTGGTCATCCATGGTGGCCTCATTGAGGTTCTTGTTCTCTTTTTGCGCAAGAAGGGTGGAAAGGGGGCAATCTGTTTTCATTTTCGTGGAGGTCTTTCTTCAATGATGGGGCAGGAGGCATTATTCGGTTCAGAGTCATCGCTTAGAATGTGAAGGACGGAAGTGGAAGATTCTGGTGTGATATGCGACGATTATCGTATGGTAGGGGGACTGGTTGGTCGTGCGGGCGGGTTGTGGGGTATTTCGGGGGAAACTGGGGGGTTTTGGTGTTGCTGCTCCTCAGGAATTTCAAGGACTTCAGCAGCTGGTGCAGGGTTTATGGGTGGATTATTTAATGGACGGTTCTGTTGTTCAAAACCCCTGTTGATGAGTAATTGAATGAGACGGTGGTGGGTAAGTGACTGGGTTGGATCTTTTTCCCTTCGATAGTAATGTGCCATATTCTTTAAACAGCCCAGTAGATAATAGGGAATGTTGACCCGTTTGTTATGCCTTAAATGAGAAAGTAAAAGGAAGTCGTGCTGATAGACTACCTGATAGCGGCCTTCGCAGGTCAGGTAGTGCTTGATGAATCTGGCAACCTCCGGCCACGGGGGTGGTAGTGAACTGAGCTGAACGCCTCTGCCCTTCAATACAATTCTTTCCTCTGACATGAAGAAGCTCTACTGGACATCCCCAATGATATGCTTTCGGCTGAATGTTCGAGTGCCATCCATGGGGAGGCCGGAGACCTCTGATATATATTCCTCTGTTACAGATATTCGGATGCCCGCGACGACAGAATGGTTCTCCTGAAGATTTCGGGTGAACTGTAGTACTTGCCGTTCATTATATCCTTGAAGCCGACGGAAGTAATTAAGCCAGCCTGCTTGCTCGAAGATTTGATATGCTGCTGGATAGTTTTCGAGCAGCGCTGTGGTGGCAGGTTCTTTGCGGATGACAGCTCCTCCCATGGCTACTAGCTTAGTAAGATACAGCGTCGAGAGTTTGTGTATCAGCTCTGGCACAAAGTAAGTTTTCTGAGGGGTTATATGCAGGAATAGTGGTTAAATGCGCAAAAAGGTGATGAAATGGGGATGGCAGCGGTAAAATCGGAGGAAATGATGATATCGCGGATTTGACGTGTACTTCCCCTCCTGTCAAGTGTGATTAGTAGTAATGGCCCTTAAATGGTTTTAATGACGTCAAATCTTTCCCATTATCTATAGCCTAACTGAATTACATAAACTTTACATACCTTGCCTTACCATTTGATTCGTGCTGCAAACAATATATCGTGCCTGTCAGTGATAGTCGTGTGGCGGCGTTTTTTTTGAATTGTGCCGAGGATTTGTTGTCTAGAAGATCGAACGATAAAAGCTTACTGATGGACGATGGTGAAAGACTGGTGTTTTGGCAACATAAAAAGATGAAGCAAGTGCTGTAGATGAAGAACTGCTGAGAAATGGTGTTCCAGCTCTAAAGAAAGTCAAAGTGCAGAACATGGTGTTTCAGCATCGGGAAAATGATGGAGAGTTACTGGCGAGGGTGTTTTAGCAATGGGAAGAAAATGAAAGGTTGATGATAATGATGTTTCAGCAACAGGAGGGAGAAAGTCGAAACAAGTGCTGGAAGGAGTTGTTTTGGCAATAAAAATAGTGAGAAAATGGCGGGCTGGAGTGTTTTGGGAGTGGGAAGAAATGAAAAATGTTGAACAGTGGTGTTTCAGCACCGTGAAAGTTAACAGTGTTGAACAGCGAAGGCTCGTCTTTCTGAAATGGAATCATTCTCTTCTGGTGGTTGTGCTTTGATCGGGAATCTGTAAAACATCTGTAGCATGGTATTTCTTTGACAGGGATTATTAGAAAAATGAAATCTAATCTAATCTAATACTAAAGAAAATCAATCTTGAAAGAATTAATTGTTATTAGGGGTAGAAACCCCCTCGAGGAAGATAAAATGAGCATCTGCCATGCATGTGGTCTTAAAATCTTCTTTAGAAATAGGTTTCTGGTACAGACGGAGCCGATGACCATTTACAAGTAACGGAGTTCTGGAGTCATCGATTGTGAGGAGCCTTACTGTTCCATTAGGGAAAATTGTGTCTACCTCGTAAGGTCCTAACCATCTTGTGCGCAGTTTCCCTTGAAATTCTTTGAACCGGGAATCATACAGTAGAGCCCAATTACCTTTTTGGAACTTCTTGTTCTTGATATTTTTGTCATGCCATTGTGATCTTTGCTATTGAATTATGGTTGTTTTCTGAATGGCATCTAATCTTTTGTCCTCTAGTTCATTAAGTTGCTGCAGCCTGGATGACTGTGCATCGGTTAGATCAAGGTTGGCAGCTAAAGCAGTCCTTAAGGTTTTTATCTCAAATTCCACAGGAAAGACAACACTCTTTCCATACACCAATTTATAGGGAGAAAATCCTGTAGTATTTCTCCAGGTAGTTCTGTAGGCCCATAGTGCTTTAAGGAGTCTGTAGGACCAATCCTTTCTACTTTCCTTCACTTTTTTTGTGAGAATGGCTTCTATTACTTTGTTTGTGCTTTCCACCTGTCCATTGGCTTGGGGGTGGTATGTTGTAGTCATTCTCCGCTGAATATGATATTTTTGAAGGGTGGCTTTGAACCCATGAGAAGAGAAAGGAGGTCCTCCATCGGTAACTAATTCTCTTGGCATTCCAAATCTGGTGAAGATGTCTGTGAATAAGAATTTTATAACTGCTTCTTCAGTTGCTCTGTGGAGTGCCTTGGCTTCCACCCATTTAGTCATGTAGTCTGTGCAGACCAGTATATAAACTTTTTGATTGGATGGAGGGTTGATGGGCCCTATGAAGTCTAAGGCATATCTTTCAAATGGTTCAAGTACTACCTGGGGGTTTAATGGAATTTCATCTCTGTGATTAGGTTGGCCTACTCTTTGGCATCTATCACAGGCCTTGACATATTTCTTTTCATCTTTGAATATTGAGGGCCAATAGTATCCCATCCTGAGAATTTTATATGCTGTTCTTTTGTCAGCAAAATGCCCTCCACAAGGGTCATCATGACAAGCTTTCAATATATCATACACCTCATCTTCTCGAACACACCTTTGGATTTCTTGATCAGCTCTTGTATGGAAAAGGTACCCACTTATCCAACAATACCGAGCACTTTGATGAACAATACTTTTCTTCTCTCAGTAGGATAGGTGTGATGGTAACTTCCCTGCAACTAAATAATTAGCAATATCTGCATACCAAGGTGAGTGAGCAGAAACTGCAAATAAATATTCATTAGGAAAGGAATCATCCACTGGGTTATCATCATTAAGTGTCAATCGAAAAAGGAAATCAACAACTACATTCTCTTTTCCTAGTCTATCTACAATTGTGATATTGAATTCTTGCAATAATAACAACCATCTGGTGACTCTAGCATTTGTAATAGGTTTATTCATTAAGTAATTGATAGCCGAGTGATCAGTATGGAAAAAAGTAGAATAGCCAGTAATGTAATGTCTAAATTTATTAATTGCATAAATAACTGCTAGGAATTCCTTCTCTGTGACTGTATAATTGAGTTCAGCAGGGGACATATTCTTGCTGATGAAATATAT
>ML796925.1:0-23619 GCA_009831015.1 Picea engelmannii | reverse complement strand
CGCCAAAATGTTGGTCACTATAATTGCTTAATTGATTTAAACAATCAAGTGATACATAAATTATCAACCCAGGGAAGTCTTTTATTTCAAAGATAGCCACGCACTGTATATGCTCAATTCCAAAAGAAACTTAGTGTTGTAGTAAATAAATTCATACTATTTATACTTGCTTGAATGAACTGAAGCTCTGAATTAAATCACAGGAAAGTAATTCCCCTATTGCAATTCTTTAAAGTTCAATCTAAGAATCCTGGATTACATTAAAATAACACTGCAATGGGAAAGAACAATTATTCTGCAATCAGAGAACAGGACCCTTACTCTCAAACAAAGACTTAGTACTAACACTCCTTCATGAAAACAGTAATGCAGAAAACAATTAACTCTATCTAACAGAGAACAAGCCACCTAGTTCCTTTCTTTCTAAGCAGGAGACTTGAGCCTTATTTCTGTTTTTAGCACACTTGTGAGGTTGAGGTTTACAGAGAACAGGGTAGTCTGATCCCTTCCTTTCTGAGCAGGAATCCCTAACCCAGTTTCTGACTAACATCAATAAAAGTCTACAGAGAACAGGGTGTTTTTGGTTTCTTTCCTTTCTGAGCAGGAACCCTTAACCCAATCCCTGGCTAACACACTTGCAGAGGTAAATGAAATATACAAGAGACAAGGTGTTGTGATTCCTTCATGTCTGAGCAGGAACCCCTTAACCAAATCTCTGGCTAGCACACTTGCAGCAGTAAATGAAATCTACAGAAGACAAGGTGTTGTGATTCCTTCCTGTCTGAGCAGGAACCCTTTAACCAAATCTCTGACTAGCACTCTTGCAGCAGTAAATGAAATCTACAGAAGTTGAGGTATTTGGATTCCTTCATGTCTGAGCAGGAACCTTTTACCCAGACCTCTGGCTAGCACATTTGCAGTAGTAATTGAATTCTACAGAGGGTATGATATTCTGATCCCTTTCTGTCTGAGCAGGAACCTTTAACCAAATCTCTGCTAACCTCATAAAATAATCACACGAGATTGCTGATAAAAAGAATTACAAATTCCATTTAATTAAACTAAGACAGAGTCAGTAGTGTTTCAGCAAAGCAGAATCCATTAAAAAAACAGTGTTTCAGCAAACGACAGTTAAACAAAGCATGAACAGAAATTATACTAGAACACTTCTAACTAATGGGTGAATCTTGTGAAGAAGGTGGGCCCTCCCTTCTCACAAGATTCCCCTGAACGAAAAGATAGAGAAGGATACTCAAAGAAGTCTTATATTCATCTGTTGAAATATCACATTACAAATTGGAAGAATAGAATACGTCCCGCTTCTCTGGAGTTGCTTCAGTATATCAAAACTTGGATGCCCGAATGAAGAATTCCCTTCTCTTTTAAAGAGGGAACCTCCTCGATTCAATATATCTAAAAATTACAATGTATATTTTAGTCGGATCTTCTTTCTAAACCAGAGCAGGATTTCCTGGTCTTATGCAATAGAAATGCTATTATAGGAGCAGGATGAGGTACTGTTGTTACAACTGGAGTAATGGCTTCTTCTTGTAGTTGTCGATGTTGTTCAGCATTGCAATTCACGGGTTGTTTCAGCCACGTGAATTGCGCTCTTGACTATGTCAGCTTTGACCGCTAATTGTAATGGCTTCCTTGTGTTTCAGCATCGTTGGTTCTGGCGGTGTCCTCTGTGTTTTAGCATATGCAGCTCTAAACTTTGTAGTAGCTCTGTGTCTCAGCCTTTGTGACTCTGGACTGTATTTGCAACATCAAGGGCTTCGGATTTTGTTTCAGCAACAGGGACCTCAGTCTGTGTAACAGCTCCGTGTTTCAGCATCTGCGACCTGGACTGTGTTTCAGCAGCAGGGGCCTCGGTCTGTGTAACAGCTCCGTGTTTCAGCATCTGCGACCTGGACTGTGTTTCAGCAACAGGCTTTGAATGCTAGTCTGCAGTCTACTCAATGGTTAAGTACGAAAGTGATGTAAAATATTACGCAAAACAGATTAAGCATATAGTAATGAGAAAGGACGTTGTATACCTTGGAATGATTAGATGAAGTGATATTATGAGTCTAAATACAAGTGATGAAGGGTATAATAATGGAAAAAAGTATGGGGAAAAAGGTACATTGTGTGGTCCTAACAATAATAACATTCACCAAGGTGATGTCTAGTTCTGCATACCTCACACTAGGGTACAGTAGCCTGCTTCAAAGGGTTAGGAGATCCAGAGACCAAGTATTCATTAAATAGGGGACAATGCTCTTTGTCATGGCCCTTTGATTTACATCTGATAGACCAGATATATTCTCTTTTCTGCTTTCCTTTATCTTTCTTCATGTCTTCGACCTGTAAGATAAACTAGTTAGTTGATTCAAAATCTGGCTCATACCTGGACTGGTTTCTCCTACAAGGGATGCTTCTAGTTTTAAGGCAATATCCAATTCTTCAGCCTATGAAGCGACCTTCTATTGCATCAAAGGAACTCTGATGTCTGGCAAGAGGGCAGCGATGAACCATTCCTTTTGTTGTTCATCTGGAATCTGAAAACTTAAATGGTCTGTCAAGGTCTTAAACCCCTGATCAAACTCCCAAACAGGTTCAGTTACCTTCTTCTTGATCTCCTTCATCTTTGTAATACATTGTGACTTTGAATTAGGTTTCTTGAACTCTACACTCAATACAGTCTTGATGTCATTCAGTGGCTTAGGTTGTGCAGATACTGAAGAAAACTTCATATACTAGCTTAATGCGTAATCCCTCAAGGTGGTACTAAACTGATCTCTCTTAACAACTTCGTTAGTGACTTTCTTAATGCTCCATACAACTTCGCATAAGAACCAATGCTGGTCAGGATATTCATATCCATATCCTCTGAACATGGGTAACCTCATTTCATCTACCACAAATCTTCCTTGGTTTCTTCACTGAGTATGTACTAAACTTCTTGTAACAGTACTCTGATTGCTCTGACTACTCTGGTTACTCTGGTTACTTAATGCTTCTAAAATAATAGTAGGAGTAATAGTACTTACTTCGACAGTAGGTGTAGTCCCTAAAGTTTCTGGTTCTTCCAGGTGAAGTTCCTCAGTCTCTACTTATTCTGTTCTTGCAAACTCTGAATACTCCTCATCTGACCTCCCTGCTTCCTCTTCATTGTAGAAATCTTCGTCTTGGGTCTGTAACTCTGCTTAAATAGGTATGCGAGAAGAACCTTTCTGAAAGATATCCCACTGTGTGTGTGTCCAACCTTCGCATCGTTTTCATTGTTTGAGTTCTTGAACATTAGCTTTAAAATCCAACTAATTATTGTATCTTTAGGATATTCTTCTCATGCAATAGCATCTTAATATTTAGCTTCAAAAAGTGCAGAAACTTCCCTCTAGGTCCCTTAAAGAAATACCTCTCCTCTTGACTATATGACTCTACTCTGTCAATAGAAAACTCAATAATGTACTCTCCAATAGTTCTATCAAACCAGATATCCATTGCTCTAGGCATAGCATTATCGAATCTCTTGAATTTCTTGATCAACGTCATTGTCCAAACCACAAGTGGTCTAGATCTGATCTCAAATTGAGTGTCTGCTAATCTGTCTAACCACTCGTATAGCTCCTTATGAACTCCTCCAAAGAAAATTGCATGCACATCAGTAAATATGTACCTTCCCAACCAATCTTCTGTACTAATGCTAGGGTTCTTGTTCTGAGCTTCAGTGAAGTCCCTTTCTTGTTCTTTTATCCACTTATGAATCTTTGTCTTTGATGGAAACCACCTTGACATTCCCTCAAGAAGATCCTGGTCCCAGCAATGGAACCATTTGTTGGCACAGAGGTAGACCCAAGGTTCAACTCTAACATCGCACCAACAAACCCTAACTACTGGCCCTTTCATCAACACCTGGGAAGCAAATGAAGTCTCACCCAAAGTAGCAATAGGGAGTTGCAGGACACATGTGTCTACAACCAGAGGAAATGCAAGATGGTTTCATAACAAAAGCACCAAACAACCTAGATATTCTTTACCATTATCAAGATTACTTCGCAAGGCTAGTTATATCTCTTATCTTTAAAATAAAAATGCAATCACAGTATACAGATAGCAAATACATAGAATCAACCACCAAGAACAACAAGATATACATGTTTAACCCTCTCCCAAGTGCTACGTCCACAGAACTGTGTTTCTTGATATATTAGATGAAAACATACAGTTCTATTTGCACACTTAGTTGTATATCTTTCTCTCTCTCTTTCTCTCCTTCTCCCCTCCTTGCGCACCCAGCTACAAGGTTGATCTTCACACCCAAATGAAGATCTTACAATATGAGAATTCACTCTTACAGTTCAATCTTTCTATATCACAACAACCAATGACGAACAATCACCAACATTAACCAACCCCCTCAAGTCTTCTAGACCTCTTTTTATATATTTCATGACTCCTAGACAACCCTAGGTACCAAAACCCTAGATGCTTAAAACCCTAGGTCCACATGACCCTCATTTTAAGGGCTTCTCCAACCTATTCTTCCTTCTTTTCCATGAGGTGATCCATGATCCATGATCCATGATCCGTGATCCATGATCCGTGATCCATGATCCATGATCCATGATCCTGCTGAGTTGTCCATGATCCATCTTCTTTACTGCTTTGTCTTCCTTGATCTTCTCTTTCAATGGCTAGATTTTCCTTTACTTCGCTCCTTCTTTTCTACTTCTTTGACCACTTTGACCCTTCCTCAGTTTGCATGCTTCCCGCATAGTTCGTACTCTGTCTTTCGTCTTCCTTAATCTTCATTTTCTTCCTTAATACCTAACCAAGGACCAACAAATCTGTGCACTAAACATGAACTCTCCATTGGTTCTTTTCTTGCGCAATAGCTGGTTCACTACTTTCTTTTTTAGTAGGTGATGTCTTTCCTTATGCACAGTTATTGGTAATAGAGTATCATGTATGCAATGCATTTTTATCTTCGACTAGCTCTAGGAAACTCTTAAAAAGTTTTCTTAAGGTACTTACCTTCTCCAATGATCCTTTGGTCGTGGTCTAGTCATCAGTGGGAGACCTATCTACCGTACGTGGTACAAAATATGTTGACGCTTCCCAATCTTGTCGTAATAGTTCCTCCCTCATCCTTTTATAGGTCTCTTTTTTGTCTCATGGATCGAATGTTGGCATGGGTACTGTTGATTTCTTTACCCATTGCTCATCCTGTTGCAGATTGAAGAAGGATTTATATGGATTAAAGAAGGCACCCAGAGCATGGTATGGTAGGATCGATAGTTTTATGATGAGCTTAGGATTTTAAAAGAGAAGTGAATATTCTGACCTTTACTTTAAGGTTGTGGATGATGGTCAGGTAATACTACTATTGTATCTGGATGACATGTTTCTAATAGGTGTGGAAAATCTCATCTCATAGTGTAAGAGAAATCTGGTTGTTGAGTTTGAGATGAAATATCTTGGGATGATGCATTACTTTTTGGGTCACAAGCTATGGCAGAGACAAGATGAGATATTTTTGAAACAAGGGAAGTATGCAGTGGAAATCCTGAAGAGGTCTGGGATGTTGGAAATTGCAAGGCAATGGATACACCTATGGTATCAAATCTGAAGTTGTTGCAGGATATGACTTTATAGACCGTGGATGTTACTTTATACATGTAGATGTTGGGTTCATTGATGTACTTGATGAAAATGAGACCAAATATATGTTTTATTGTGAACACCTTGAGTCAATATATGGAGAAACCCAGGTAGGTTCATTTGGTCGCAGCAAAACATGTGATGAGATACCTTAAGGGTATATTGGATTATGGTCTCATGTATGTGACAGACCATGAGTTTGGATTATATGGATATTCAGATTCAGATTGGGCCGATAATATTCTTGATCAGAAGAGTACTTCGACATATTGCTTCAGTCTAGGCTCCAATATGGTTTCATGGAGCAGCAGGAAGAAGTCATGTGTAGCACTCAGTATGGTTGAGGCTGAATATGTTGCAGAGTGTGCAACATGTAGATAAGTAGTGTGGCTTTGAAAGATGTTGTCTGGGTTATTTGGTCTCAAACTAGAGGTGACCTGCATTTGGTGTGACAACCAGAGTTGCATGAAGTTGCATGAATGACAACAAACTTCCCTTACTGGTTCTGCAACTCTGGGAGCTACAGGTTCTTCTTCATATACTTCTTCAAGCTGACATCTCCTTGATTTATTGAGTGTTGCATATTCATTAAAGGTTACATCTCTGTTGATCTCAATATGATGGTAACCTGGTATGTAAATTCTGAAGGCCTTAGATACCTCATAGTATCCAACAAATATTCCCTTCTTTCATGAAGGGTCCAGCTTGGTTCTCTTCTCTTTTAGAATGTGTACAAAAATTGGAAAGCCAAATATTTTGAGATGGATTACTTTTGGCTTCTTTTCGGAGAACATTTCTTCGGGGGTTTTGAAACCAAGTGCACCATGGGATAATTTATTTTGTACATACACTGATGTTCTTGTTGTTGGAGTTACCTCACACACACCTAGGATTATTTTTCCTGAGGTTTTTTCTTGTTTATTAGTCATAATTAGTCATTATCCAGTCTCCTATATTTTAGGGGAGAATATTCCACTTAGAGAATATTCTCTTTCAGTTGACACTTCAGTTTGACTAGTTGAGTTGAGTTTAGATGCTGCATTAGTTTTGTCACCATGCAACAACATTGGGATCATGCCAGCTAATGCACACTTTCCTTGGGATCATCACCAGACTGTCACATTACCCTTGATTCCCTGAGTTAACTCCTCACTGCTCTCTGTTCAGTTAGTTAACTGAAGACTAGTTGACTAGTTAACTCAACTAGGTGGCAATTCACTCACGTAACTGCCTGAGAGACTAGACTAGGTGGAAGTTCGGTGTGTGTCCAGATCACTCTATACCACCACTATGGCACATCGGTTCTCCTCCATTTCACACTCATTTATTTATACAAATTATATCATGTGTAAATTATTCATTATTCATAACGGTTAATGAGAATTCTTTCATTCTTTCTCTCCTTCTTCTTCTTTCTCAAACTCTCTCTGCAAATGTGTGTATTATTGTTTATCTAGATATATTCTATGCATTTTCAACACATTTACATGGTATCAGAGCTGACGGACTGCTAAGCAAAAGCTACACTAAAAATGTTTGCAGGTACAAAAGAATGAAGACAGCGAAAAGATGGATTTCCAAAAAGAATTCATTCTTACATCTTACAAATACTTTGCATGAAAGGATAAAACAGCCATACATCTCTGAAACAGAGGGTTGTACAGGTTCACCTTGAATACATATACATAACCGATATCAGCCATAGAAAAATCTGATTATTTAAATTGCATGGATGAGGCACTCGGAACAATTTGCAGTCTTATTTCTCTCGATCTCATTTTTCACATATCTTCTTGTAAGATTCCCAATGAAGCCTGAACCACCTTGGAAGGGATCTTTGGAAAATATGATGAGATGAGGGGACACATGCTGGAGGTGGGGCTGCTCACATTGGATCCAAAAATCTTCGACAATATCCAAGATTTCTTTACAAAATTCAAGGACTTACTGTCGCAACTCAAAGCTTGTAGGGTTGATAAATCAGAGGAGGAGAAACAAATGGTTCTCACTATTCTCTCCAAGCTTGGTCCTGAATTCTCTGTATTAATATCCACATTTCATTCTGTCAGATTTGCCTCTAGATCCACCTGGAAGATTTCTTCTCTTGAAGACTTTATCAAATCCCTGACACAAGAGAAAACCAAGCTCATCAACATGGGCACAATCAAAGGCCCAAGGGCGCATGCACTCACTGTGCATGATGGCAGCCAAAAATATCATAAATATAAAGATAAATATAAAAAAAAATCTCATGCACATCCGAAGAAGAAAGGGTACACAAACCCTTCACCTATGCCTCTGGATCCAGAGGGGGAAAGGGAAGAAAAGGGGAGAAATGCACGTACTGTCACAAAGGATTCCATTCGGAATCTACATGCATGAAAAAAAAAATAGATATGATGTCTCAAATATTTCAGCAAAACAACCTTGGATATCGCATCCCCGAGGGTGCCAAGAAGAAGAAGCCATAATATCAGAATCCCAAGAATGGCAATTCTAGCCATGCGTTGATTGCCATCAACTCCTCTCCCGATGCTTGGATCATTGATTCAGGAGCATCACATCACATGGATGCATCAAAAGCAGTATATTATTCATTGGATGCATGCAAAGGTCCTCCTATTCTGATGGGGGACAACTCTTCTATTGAAGTCACTGACAAAGGAAGGATTGAACTCAACAATGGAAGTTTCGAGAATATATTGCACATTCCCAAAATTTCCTTCAACCTTCTATGTGTGTATCAGATGAAGAATTCTGTCACCGGAAAGAAATTAATATTCACACCAAATTTCATGGACATCTATGACATGCAAACCAACTCCAGGGTTGTTATCGGTGAGGTAAATCATCAGTTTAGATTGTATGCTTTTTCTTAATTCATTGAACCTGATTCTGATTTACTGCTTACTCATGCTGATGAAAGTAGTAGGATATTTCACGAAAGGTTTGGACATTTGAATTTTAGATACATGCAACAACTTAGAAAGAAAAGATTGGTTGATGGTCTACCAAACATCCATTTCTCCAAGGGAGTATGTGAGGGATGTGTTCTCGGAAAACACCCTCAAGAGAAATTCGACAAAGGAAAGTCTTAGAGAACTTCTGCACCTTTAGATCTGATCCATAGTGACCTTATGGGTCCTTTTTCACATCCATCGATCAACAAATCGAGGTTTTTTCTCATTTTTGTTGATGATTTCTCACATTTTACATGGATCTAATTTCTCAGGAAAAAATCTAAGGTCTTCCAACATGTCAAATATTTCAAAGCCCTGGTTGAGATACAATCCGAAAACAAGATCAAATTCCTCTAAACTGGTAATGGGGGAGAGCATGTAAATCATGAAATCCGTAATCTTTTCCATGAGGTAGGGATTCAATTGTAGCACATAGTTCCCTATACTCCACAACAAAATGAAGTTGTTGAGCGGAAAAATAGATCTCTAAAGGAGATGGCATCTTGTATGTTGCATGCAAATTCACTACCACAGAGACTATGGGCCAAAGCACTTAATTGTGCAACATACATCCAAAACATATCTCCCCATAGATATGTCAAGGATAAGACCCCCTACAAAGCTTGGAGTGGCCTCAAACCGGAAGTGACCCACTTTCACATTTTTGGTTCACGTGCATGGGCCGAGATTCCCTCTGCAAAGAGGAAGGCACTTGATCCACAAAGCACTGAGAGAATTTTTGTTGGTACCCCAACAGTGTGAAGGGATATAGACTTATTGACCTTTCCTCAGACTGATTCATCATTGAGCAAAGTGTCCAATTCAAGGAAAGTGTCTCGCATGCACCTCAGCAGCTGCATGCAGACACCTTCACTCTTCCACCTATCCGAGATGATGAGCATGCACATGTCGACTCTTCTTCAGATGAGAATTTTGATTCAAAGGAATTAGATGATTTAGATTCATAGTCAGTACAGTTAGATGCAGAGTCAGAGCATCCATATGCAGTTGCAGAGCCGGAGAAGAGACCCAAGTGGGCACAAAATACTCTTCAATATGCATGGGATATTGTTGGTGATCCAGACGATACTAGGAGGACTCAATCTAATTTCGAGGAGCCTCCTGTTGCACTCACTACCACTGAACCATTTCCCTCTAGGAAACTTTTCTTGGTTCAGTCTTCAGATCCACAGTCTTATGGCGAGGCTACTGGAAATCCCTCTTGGGAATCTGCCATGCAGGAGGAGTACAAATCCCTCCTCAAGAACCAAAATTGGGATCTGGTTCCCCTTCCTTCTGGGAGGAAACTTGTCAGATGCAGATGGGTCTACAAGACCAAGAGCACAACAGATGGATAGATCAATAGATACAAAGCCAGGCTTGTTGTCAAAGTCTTTCAGCAGGTTCATGGTATTGACTGTGATGAGACCTTCACTCCAGTAGAGAATATGGATTCCATATGATTGGCACTTTCCATTGTAGCAGCCAAGGGATGGGAATTACATCAGATGGACGTGAAGAATGCATTTATTCATGGTTATCTCTTTGAGGATATATATATGGAGGAACCCAAGGGATTTATGCAGGACTCATCCTTGGTCTGTCAACTAAAGAAGTCCCTTTATGGCCTCAAGCAGGCTCCCAGGGCATAGTATGCCAAGATGGACTCCTACCTGTTGTCACAAAAAATTGTACGTTATAAATTAGACCCGAATGTCTACATGCTCAGGATGAATGATTCACTTCTACTCTTAGTTCTGTATGTTGATGATTTGTTGATCACTGGTTTCCCGACTTCAACGATTGTTGCAGTCAAGAGGATTCTACATGATAGGTTTTTGATGATGGACATGGGTCCTCTACACTTCTTCCTTGGACTCGAGATCAGTCAGGATGCATTAGGCATCAAACTGTCTCAGGCCAAGTATGCATGATATCTCCTTGAGATATTTCACATGACATATTGCAAGTCTGCTCTGAATCCTTTCCTATCAGGAGTCAAACTTGAGGATGGCGGGGAGAATCCACTAGTTGACAACACACTTTACAGACATATAGTGGGGAGCTTGTTGTATCTCACACACTCTAGACCAGACCTCTCCTATGCAGTTGGTGCAGTTTAAAGGTTCATGCAGAAGCCGAATGAGCTACATTGGAAGGTTGCAAAGCGTATCCTTCGATACGTGCAGGGCACCATCACCTTTGGGATTCATTATGCAGTAGACTCTACATTAGATCTCATTAGGTTTACTGATTTTGACTGGGTTGGTGATAACACTGATCGCAAGTCCACATCTGGTTACTCACTCAGTATTGGTTCCGGGCCTATCTGTTGGTCGAGAAAGAAGAAATCTTACATTTCTCTATCTTCAGTCGTAGTAGAGTATAGATGGGTAGTTAACATAACCATTCAGGCTATGTGGCTACAACATTTTCTCATTGAGTTGGGCATTTAGTTTCATCGTCCGATTATCATCTGGTGTGACAACCAGAGAACTCTGAAGTTCTGCAGAGATCCAGTTCAAAAGTAGCGGATGAAGCACATTGAGATCCACATGCACTACAACCAGGACTTAGTAGATGAGGGGATCATCAACCTACAATTTTTTCCTTAAACAGAATAGACGACAGAGATCTTCACCAAGACCTTCACTGAGCAGAAGTTCCATTATCTGCGAAGCTGTCTTAGAGTGAAGGACACAGTTTCCTAGAAACTGTAGTTATTCTTTTTACATACATTTTACCTTGAGGGGGGGGTTTTCCCATGAGGTTTTCCCTCTTTCCTCACTTTATTTCAGTGTGTTTTGTATTTGGGTACCTAACATGGCCTCGTTGTTGGGACCCATTCTTTATTTTCACCATAGTGATGTTTAGGGGGTTGTTGGAGTTACCTCACACACACCTAGGATTTATTTTTCCTAAGGTTTTTCCTTGTTTATTAATTATAATTAGTCATTATCCAGTCTCCTATATTTTAAGGGAGAATATTCCACCTAGAGAATATTCTCTTTCAGTTGACACTTCAGTTTGACTAGTTGAGTTGAGTTTAGATGTTGCATTGGTTTTGTCACCATGCAACATTGAGATCATCACCATCTAATGTGCACTTGCATTGTGATCATCACCAGACTGACACATTACCCTTGATTCCCTGAGTTAACTCCTCACTATTCTCTGTTCAATCAGTTAACTGAAGACTAGTTGACTAGTTAACTCAACTAGGTGGCAGTTCACTCTCGTAACTTCCTGAGAGACTACACTTGGTGGAATTTCACTCCCGTGACTACTGGTGTGTGTCCAAATCACTCTAGACTGCCACTATGGCCCATTGGTTCTCCTCCAGTGCACACTCATTGACTTATACAGAGTATATCATGTGTAAATTATTCATTATTCATAATGGTTAATGAGAATTCTTTCATTCTTTCTCTCCTTCTTCTTCTTTCTCAAACTCTCTTTGCAAATGTGTGTATTATTGTTTATCTAGATCTATTATATGCAGGTTCAACACATTTACACTTGTTTATTCTACCCATAAGTGCATTGGAAGATCTTGATCATGGATCATAGTCTTCACTGCTTTCATTATAGTTACGTTCTTTCTTTCCACTACACCATTTTGTTGAGGATTTTAGGGAGTGGTGAGCTCCCTCTTAATCCTGACACCTTTGAAAAATATTACTAAGTGTTTTGAGGTGTATTCTCCTCCATTATCTGACCTGAGTATCTTGATTTTTGTTGGCACAGGGGCAGACCCAGGGTTCAACACTACAACAGCGCACCAACAAAACCCTAACTACCATCCATTTCGGCAACACCTACGAAGCAAACGAAGTCTCACCCGAGGTAGAGGCAGGGGTGGTTGAAGGACTCAAGTGTTTGCAACCTTAGCTGGGACACAGATCTGTGATTAGAACACTTAATAAATCACTTAGCATTGTTAGTTCCTCAATATACAGTCAACAACCACTCCGCTTATAAGACAGAACTTCGAAACATTCACACCAATCTTCAATATTCAAGAACTTAGCATATACAAATGGATCAGAATGAGCATATCAAGCACTAATCATGAATATCAAGATCAGATCCAATATTATCACACATGATAAGCACAAAACATAAATAGATCTATCTAAACATATCAGAGCACTTAGCATATAACATATGAACTCATCAAGACAAATCACCAAGCACACAACATAGTGTTTACATGGTTCACCCCCATCTTGGGGCTACATCCACCAACTCTTCTTCTTTATTGTCTTTAGTCAATCGGTTATAAGCACAGAGCCTCAAAACCCTTACTTCGCACATGACAAAAGATCTACACGGCTCGCTAGATCCTTCTTCCTTGCGTTACAACACAAAGCCTTTCACAATCTATCACAACTACTTGCACTTAGCTCTGCAAGTCTCTTACAATCATGCACAGAGAACTTACAATCCTTCGATCACATAGATCTAGCACTTAGCCATTCCTTTTGCACTTAACGCATCGAACTACTAGGTATTCTTCTACATTGCCTATCCTTCTATATATACATTACAAAATGGGCCTAAACATGGGTAAACCCATGGACCGACATCCCATTCCCATTACATTATCCCAAAAACCCAAAAATCCCTAAACAAGGGGTCGAGATCCCATGATCTCCGCTTCGACTTGTGCTCCTCCTTTGATGCATTGTCGAAGTCTCAAAATAGGTCAACATGACCAAGAAACTCCCAAAACATGGTCAAGGGCCAATGGGCCCCCAACACTCACCTTTGGCTCATCCTGAGTCACACAGGTCTAACCAATTCTGCCTCGAATGCCTCAAGCTTGGCCCAAGCTGCTTCGACTTGTTGCTTTTTTGTGGCCTCTTGCTCAGTGAACTTCTGGATCATTGTATCATTCACCGATCCTTTTGGGCATTGTTCTGCTATGAGGAAAACCTGGTCTAGCTTTGCTCCTTTCCTCTTGACCTCTGTAAACAACAGACATGCCTTGTCTTGCATAGGTTGAAGTCGTTGAGTGACTTCCATCACTTTGATTTGAAGCATATGAATCCACTACTGAGCTATGTGTTGTTCATGAGATCTCTTCATTCTATCTACTGCTAACAGGGCCTTCAGTTGTGCCTATAGCATATCCGTATGCTGTTTTGCTTCTTGGAGCTGCTACTCAAGTGCTTGTAATTATGGATTCTCTGTAAGGTTTTCATATGTTTGGGTTCTCTGGTTACTTAGTTACTTGCACTCCAAGGAAAGAGATTTTAATATGCTAACTGCGTTGTGAGCAGTTGCTTCTCGTTGGTCTCTTATCTCTTGAGGGGTTTCAGGTACAACGCAGAGCTCTAGATCTATGATGCACTGTTTTAACTTATAGATTACCTCTTATAGTTGTGCCACCTACAGTGGAACTTGTTCTTTGGTCTGTACTTCGATGATTGTCACAGAGCGAAGTGCTCTGTTGACCCTTTCCTTAACTTCAAGTTGCTCGGCGAGCAACTGTTCCTTGCTTTGTTGTAGCTCTTCTTTCTCTTCATCCCACTTTGCTTGGAGAGCATGCTTTTCTCGTTCTACATTGTCGTGTTGTTCTAGTAGATCTCCTTGTGCTTGCACTAGAGCCTGGGTGGCTTGCGTTGTTTTTTCTTGAGCTCATCGAAGGCGAGCTTCAACTGTATCAACAATCTAGTGTAATTGAGCAAGCTCATCACCTAGTTCTGGTATTCCAACTGTCAGGGGCATAGTGGACACTGCACGGCTAGGCTGTAGTGCCTGCTCCACTTCTTGAATCTCAGAATTGATGTGACTGAACACCTCCTCCTACTTGGCTTCTTTCTTCTCTGCTATCTCCAGTGAAGCATTGTTCAGTGTAGGGACAATGAAGTCAAAGTTGTCTGAGGTTAGGGTGGTCTCAAACTTGGTTCTAGTTAATTTCATTTTCTTCCTTGAAGAGGGTTTCAGAGGGGAAACCTTCCTTTTCTTTGAGGGATCCTCCTTGTCTCTTGGCGATGTAACCTCACCTTCCTTTTGCTCTACTTCGCTTCCATCACCCCCTTGATTGGCTGAAATAGATGTGATCTTTACTGATGTGCTATCTAAATCATTGACCTCTTCGATCTTCTTTATCTTGCTAGGTCCAGCTGTATCTGGCGCAGTTTCAGGGTTGTCAACATCAGACATCTTGGCGGGGTCTGCTAGAACAAGGAGGTCCACCGACCATTCCGTGGTAATCTCCTCCAAGTCATCTTCTGTTAACTTGTAGTATGACTGTAGTTGTTGGTGGTGCTCATCAACACATGTTGTGATGTATATGAAGTGGCAGTCTGCACTGAATTTCATCAATGGCCTAAATCTGTGAAGTGTGTTTGGGGTTATGCGAGGCGTGGCCTGTATGGTTACCTTCAACTAGTTATGATACATGTGGAAGATGACATTTGATTGCCACTACTTTTTCATGTCACTAGAATACCACAGCATACTGAACTTCGCAACCATTGGTTCAAAGGGCTCGACATCTGGGAAGGTTACACCTTTCGGTATCTCCCATGTGATGAAAGTGATTAATATGAACAACCAGCTAAAATGGAACTCGTACCCTTGATCCTACACTTCCCTGAAGTCCAGTTCTAGCTGGTTCACCAAGTATTTGGCCCAATTCATATGTAGGCCCTCTGCGCACTTCCCTGCGAGGTCGACTACAAATCCAGTTACTTGGGTCGGTCGATTCTTGTGAACTAGCTTGCCTACGATTAGCTGACAGGCATGGCGCACTGCACCGCTCTGGATAGAGGCTACCTTGTATCCTCGTGTGCCCTTCTCTACATCTTCATAAGTATCCTTTATTCACTGGGCTAGAGAGTGATATGCGGTCTTTCCGGGGTAGAAATCCTGTGGGTCAGGGCCTTGCATGCTAAGCCCTATGATATAATTAATCAAAGTCTGATCTACTGTGATGCAATAGTTCAACCATAAGTATCCTCCATGATAGCAAGACAAAAGAAACTTGACATAGACATTCACTTCTTGATGCCTCTCAAAGTGAGGAATCTTAATTATATTAAGTAGGGTTGAATGTGCGAGGTTCTGGGTCCATGATTAAGCGATGATCTTGGAGTTCTTTCCTTTGGTTTGCGTCAGATATTTATGAGGGGCGAGCATATTGTAAAACTTCCTGTCACCGAGGTTAAAGTCACTGAAATTCAACACGATGATCTTATCCTGGTCGGTATAAACTATGCGCACTTCTTTCAGAAGGTACGCAGTGATGAAATCATACTCAAATTCGTGGGGTACATTGTCACGATTGATGGCGCCGCTAAGAGGTGGTAGATAAGCAGGTAAAATTCTTGGAATCAACTTAGCATTCACGATATCGTCTTTGTGCTTAGTACGCTTCTCATTGGTTGGCTGGGATGGACCAGCTCGAGCAGTGGGAGGAGAGGCCTACAGTCCTCTCATCGACGATGCTTGTACACCTATAGACAACCCTCACTTAGACATGAATCTCTTTATCATCGAGTCGATCAAAACTTCCTCAACGACTTTCTCTACAACGTTCAATTCTTCTGACATACGCACTCGGGGTAAACAATTCACGGGATCGGGGAACATCTTAGACACAGTAATGAGATAGAGAATGAGAGCACAATAATCACTGTATAAACTCGGCTTAGGCTGTGGGCTCAAATTCTCAACTGACAAAAGTGTTCTTGGTGTGTGGCGCGACGAGCTAAATAGGTAAATCGACAACAGTTGGCTTGCAACAGGTATGAGCCTCCATTAGCTCCAGTTCGATCTGTTATGGCATGACCCAATGGTCTTGTTGTTCCTGAGTTAAGGCTGTAAAGTATACCATCAAGGCATCCATAAATGTTTAAAGGAATAATTTGAGAATAAGAATTTAAAAGGAAGGGTGAAGCAGAATCAGTTTCTCAACTGTCTCTGTCTTGCTTCCTGTTGTTCTTGGATGCTAATATCTCTCTCAATAATAGCCCATGAACGTTCTAATTCAACCCGGTTAGTTGTTGTTTGCAAGATGGTATTAAATAGATTCAAGGCAATACTAGTTTTATCTTGAAGGCCAGGTTTAATGTTGGGTTGTCTGCTACTTGGAACAGTCATGGAGGATAAAAATTTATTTATTTGTAAAAGAATTTCAATCAAACGTTACTTCAAACTTTCCAGAGATGAGAATAGGAAAAACAATTTTGAAATTCAAAACACTAACATAAATACATTCGAGGTCATTTCCTGGATTTGTAACAATTTGAGGATCATAAAATAACAAATAAATACTACAGAAAAATATGAGGCTTTAATCAAGAAAGAATCTCATATTTCGACAGATAATAATGAAAGAAAATGAGGTTTCTAATGAAAGTTAAGTATTAAGGTCCAAATGATTTACAGGTCTTAAAATCACTGATAGCAATTTTAGAGGAAAAACTGTAAATAATTTGATATCCAAACCAATTTGAACTAGAAATCAAAGATGTAGATAACTTCAAATTGATTATTCATTAGAAGAACATTGAAAGAAAAATTCAATAAAGTATAGTAAACAGGGTTGAAGAACACATAGCTACAAATTTACAGGATTCAAAATCTCGTTTGTAATCTATATTATGATGTATTGGAAAACTGTTATTACAATTAGCTCTCTCCAAAAAATCCAAAAGCCCTTTCTCCGTCTATAGAAAATACATTTATACATTTTCATCAAAATTTTCTCATTGGTGACAAACCAACTTCCTAATATTACGGTTACATATAAAAATAATGTCAGCCGTTTACATTTTCTTTCTAATTTCTAATGATAAAAACATTTAAAAAAGATATATATATTTTTTTAAGCTTGCGTTGATGAACTTCCTTTCTCTGCTTCAATACACTGAACACACTTTCCCAAAAATTTCACAAAAGTTCTGGGAGCATCTGGTATCTCATTTGCTTCAAACAAGAAAAATATTTTCTGTAAAAACGATTTTCTATCATCTTCTCTGTGAATTTAATGGTTTTCAACTTTAGATTTGGCATCACCATCCATTTGTTGATCTCTGTGAAAATGATTAATTTAATTTTTGAAATCTCCATCTTCATTTCCTCTAGCTCTTCTTTGAACCTTAGCTAGTGCTTGGCAATATTGATCTCACCTAATAATCCGGAACAGTCATCTGTTCCAATATTCAATGAAGTTCTTTCTAAGAGATCAAAAATTCCCTGGCAATCATCATTGACCTCTCTGGTTATTCTTTTATATTTGGCCAGGTTTTCTTCCCACACTTTTAATATTATGTCCCCTTTAACCTGTTCAGAAATGGATAATTTCTGAATCTTTCCAACTTCCTCCTTTGTTGAGAAGGTCACTGCCTTTTGAAAATTCATTCTAGCTGCTTTCGCCTCCCTTTCCTTCTGGAAAACATTCTCCAAAGACTTATTTGTTTCTTGAAAATAATTCTGGACTACTTCCAGATTCAAAAACACTTTTTGTTGTTCTTCCTCTATTTTCAAATATATCCCCAATGCTTGTGTCCTGAAATTTTCAAGTTCTACTACTTGATTAGTAATAGAAATAATTTTATCTTGTAAATGTTTATTTTCTTCTCCTAGCTTTTGGACCTATTCCTGTGTGACCTGTATTATGTGTTTTGCCTCCTCCAATTCTTTATTCATTTTCTGAATTTCTTGCATATCCTTTAGTCTAGCTTGTTCTAGACCCTTTTGTATTCCCCAACTGATATTTCTCTCAGTTTCTTTTAATTTGTCTTGCAACTGAATTATTGTTTGGTCTTTTTGTTCAAGCATAGTTGTTAAATTGTCAACATAATACATATTCATTGATTCTATAGCATCCATTGTACCTGCTAACTCTGTAGAAAATTCTCCATCTTTGAGATTCTTTCCATCTATAATAACCCTATGCTTTTTAATCATCCCCTCTCCTCTTGGATGAATTTCCTGTTTCAAGACTGCTCTTCGCTTTTTACTAAAGGGGGCCCTTCCTGTTCTGGAGGTGGGGTCAAAACTTCACCCTGCAAACTCTTGGGTAGGCAACTTCTCCTATGGTTCTGAAAAGATGCGAATATGGTCTGTGAGTTAGGTGGCATGGCATGTACTCTATTCATCACTTCTTCATAGGATTTAACATCCTTAAATATATCATCATAAATAGATGCTTCATGTTCATACACCTTCAGATTACAATGTATGAAATGCCTACTTATTACTTGGTAGGGGTTATATTTTCTTTGCTCAATATCTACTAATTTCACTTCTTCTAATGACTCAGCCTATACCTTAGAATGACCTAAATTTAATAAAGAAAATTTTCCAATGTGAACGGGGAAAGATGGCCATGACTTCTTCTAAGCTTCTTTTAATTCTAATCCAAGACTGCCCTTTACTATTTGATGGGCTACCTCCCTGCACACCAATCTGTCCGGTAGGAATTTAGGGAGTGCATGAGGGGTAATGGAACAACCATAAACCCTAATGTAGGAAAAAATTTCCTCAATAAACTAGTCGGCAACTGCTTTAAGATTCTCTGTGATTGCATCAGAAATGTGAGGGGGTTCGCATCCAAAAAATATTCTGTGCATAGGAATTATAACAAAATGACAAACCTCATAAAATGCATCTTTAGCATTTTCTTCCTAAAGGGCTGAGTGATATTTATGAATGGGTTCTGAACAGGAAATGTTCCAACTCCAATTCATTAATGCAAAGGGAGTCACATAACAGATTGCATCCATAATGTATGCAGACATATAAAAAGTTGTTGGTTGTCCCTTTTATTTTGTTACTTTGTAGTTTAAGACTTCTTGTGTTAGGTTATCTGACAAAATATTATGCCAGTTAAAGCCATTTCCTTCTAAATCTTCCTCTAAAAAGGGCACCCAATCTGCATGAAAATGACAGGGATATTTTCTCTCGAAAAGTCTACATAACATAATGGCTACATATACCATATATTCATTTAAGGATGTTGTAGCATAAATCCCATGGGAATCAGCTCTAAACTTTGCTGGACACCTCCCCCATCCTCTAATCATATCAGGATATGTCTGGTTTTCTTGAATACATTCTTTTCTTTGAAACTCTGCTAAAAATTCAGCATTAAAAGTATGTTTAGGATTTGGCGAGAGTTTATACATTACTTGTATGTGTTATGGCCTGAATGAGCCGACGATAGCTCCTTGGTCGTTTAAAATGCTCCTTGTTGGGATATCGACCTTATCCAGAGCCTAGTTGATCATATCAGTGTATGCCAGGAGCCTTGGGTGCACAACGATCTTATGAAGCTCTGACTCAGCTATGTCCCGGAAATGATTTTCAGAATCAGGATGAGCATTCTCAAACTCATATTCCAGCAATTCGGAGATTTGAGTCCAAGATTTAATAGAATCTATAGCGTGTGGAGTGGTGTCGTAGATAATATCTCCTTCCTGTGCGTCTTCATTCTTCTTCGGTGCCTTTTTGGGTGCCGTGACTTCTGCGTTTAATTGAAAACCTGTCATAGAAAATGGATGAACGAGTTCAGCTTAAAATGAAAATACAGACATTCGAATGTTTATTTTGAATACATTTAAATATGACAAGATTTGCACAGCTGTCGCGAATTTAAAGCTCTTAATGCGGAAGATATTTTTCTAAGATACGCATTTAATGTTCGTATTTAGGCGCCCTCGGGTTTTTAAAGAAAATGAGAAACTTACTTAATCGGAAAGTGAAATATGAATGAACACTTAAAGAATTGAATACCATTAATCCTGTTTTTAAAAAAAATGTTAATTAGTGTTAATCATAGATTAAAGCTGAAAACTTCGCTTTTCGGGGTTTCAGAAATCTTGATGTCGAGAGGTATGTCGTCGATGAAAAACGATTTCCGAAATGTGAAATCGCAAAATCGCGATGCTTTAATTAAGATTTAAACGCTTTTAGCACATTAATTAATTGAGATTATACGTTTTCGGGATTTCAGAAATCCTGATGTTGAGAAGTATGTTATCAATGAAATCCGATCTCCGAAATCGCGAAATCGCAATGACTTTCTTTTTAAATAGGACTTAACTTATCTTAATTAACTAACTAATCACGATTAAGGCCAACACAGAATTAGTTTGATTTAACGTGAACTGTGGATCGGGGTTTCGTAATTCGGGATTTCGGGAAACATGATGACAGGAGATGTGATCTCATTGAACCGCGAATCCCGAATTCGCGACATGATTATCTTAAACCTTTAACTTTTCTTATAAGAGAATTAATTAATTCATGTTTTAATTAAGATTTTAACGTTTCGGGAAATCGGGGATCGGGATTTCGCGATTCGATTTGCATCGAAAAATTTGTTTGTAGAAAACCCCGAATCCCAAAAATTCTTTATGCTTAATTTAAAAAACGTTATTTTTAAAATTTAACACGTTTTAAATAATTTCAAATAAAAAGCATCGGGAGTCTTGTAATTTTTTGTAATCCCTTTTCCCCTTTATTATCTGAAAAATTAAAATTTTTTAAGAAAAAGGTATCGTGTAGTTAGAAATGATACGAAACTCGTGTTTTATGAAAAGCCGAAACCCAAAAAAGAAAAATTTAGGCCTTAGGGATAAAAATTTAAGATCTGTTTCAACAGGTCTGATGACGAACCTTTATTTCTTTTCTGTTCGTTAAGGGTGGAATTCGAACGGATATATCGGCCCCAATGGCTATACTACTTCGCCATGGCGAAGTGCCATGTGTCGTTGTTCTGATATCTCGACGAAGCTCCAATTTTGTGAATTTTCTTTCTGTGAAGCTCCCTCTAGAACCTTCTGCAACTTATCTCTCTTTATACTTTGTTTCCTCGCCTTCTTTCCAGTGAACTTTGTTTCAGTAGTTATTTTTCCATTCTAATTCTTGTCTTCTTTTAACATAGTTACTGCGCGCTATGGAGATTCATTCCTAGGATTCAGGGGTAATACCTTTTCTTTATTTGGAGTAAGTGCTTCAGTCTTCTGTGGGTCTCCTAATGTTCTTGCAGCTTCGACATCAAGGTCTCTAGTGACAACTAGCTTCGATCCATTCTTTTGTTCTTCAATCAAGTGCGTGATCCTTCTGGTCATAAAGTATTTTAATTCTTTCTTCTTCTATTCCAAAACTTCTTCTTCTTCCTTTCATCTAGCTTGATCTCTATCAATCCAAGGTTTTCTTATTAGCATGGTAAACGGGGTGTTGTCTTCAAAAAATTTAATAATCTCAAAGTCTTCTTCTGTAGAAGTTCCATTGATAGTCATAGGTATCTGAGCGAGCCTTCCGCATAGGTTTACTAGATTTCCTCTGAATAAACTGATTCCTCCTAGTGAAGGGATCGTAGCAGGCCTTCCTATATCTTCCCAGGTTCTCTCTGGCATAATATTCATCTGTGTTTCCTCATCCATAACATAGTCAATTTCGAAGTCCCCTATTCTTGCTTCGATGCATTCCTTCTCTTTGAAGATCTCTGATAAGCTGACATGTCGGTGGTCATTCAGGGTTTCTTTCATCTGTATCAATAATTTCTCAGATTATTTCTGGGGTTCTTCCTTTTCAAGATCTGCCTTAGTTTTCTCTTGAATCAGGTTCATTCTTTCAAGCTCAACGATCATTCTAGGGAAATCCAACACTCCATGGTCTATAGCCTTACAACAAAGACAACTAGATCTTCTTCTAGGGTATTCCTTAGCAAGATGTCCTGGTCTTTTGCAACTATAATAGAGGGTTAATCCTCTCTTTCTTTTAAATTATCCCCAGCTTCTTCTGTACTGTGCACTAGGATCATGGGAGCTAACCTGCAACAAATTCTTGCTAGGATCCTGCATCCATTTGTTAGTCCAAACATCTTTTCTATGCATAGGTCATACATTTCACTATTCTTATCATATCTACTCATATCAAATCTTCTTTCATTTATTAATGACCTAGATTTCAAACTAGGACAGACTCTATCAAACATACCTAGATCCATATTCTAGAAACAAAAATGTCCACTTATCTTACCTTTACAGAGCACAAAGCTTTCGGATCTAAGACTTTTTTTTTTAACTATTCTTACCTTTATCAGAGCACAAAGCTTGCAGATCTTACCTCGTTTAGTCAAAAATTTCCACTTTTACTTTTCTTTGAGCACAAAGCGTTCAGATCTTGTTTCTTTTCTTCAAATCCGATCTCCTTTCTTCAGATCAGTATTATTTCCTTCATATACGACCTTCTCTCTTTAGCACATAGCTTTTCAGATCAAGTAGAATACTGCGCACTAGGGCACAAATATACGCAAAGAGATTTTACAATTTCAGGATGAATCTTTGCACAGAGCTTCCTCTTTCTTAGTTCCCATCAATCACAGTTTCGGGTCCCGGCGACAAAACCATTTGTTGGCACAGGGGAAGACCCAGGGTTCAACGCTACAACAACGCACCAACAAAACCCTAACTACCGGCCCTTTAGACAACACCTGCGAAGCAGATGAAGTCTCACCCAAGATAGAGACATGGGTGGTTGCAGGACTCAAGTGTCTGCAACCTTAGCTGGGACACAGATCTATGATTAGAACACTTAATAAAGCACTTAGCACCGTTAGTTCCTCAATATACAATAAGCAACCACTCCTCTTATAAGACAGAGCTTTGCAGCATTCACACTAATCGTCAGTATTCAAACACTTAGCATATACAAATGGATCAAAATGAGCATATCAAGCACTAAGCATGAATATCTAGATCAGATCCAATATTCTCACACATGATAAGCACAAAGCATAAACAGATCTATCTAAACATATTAGAGCACTTAGCATAAAACATATGAACTCATCAAGACAAAGCACCAAGCACACAACACAATGTTTAAGTGGTTCACCCCCACCTTGGGGCTACGTCCACCAACTCTTCTTCTTTATTTTCTTCAGTCAATTGGTTACAAGCACAGAGCCTCAAAAACCTTACTCCTCACGGGACAAAAGATCTGCGCAGCTCGCTAGATCCTTCTTCCTCGCATTACAGCACAA
>ML796924.1:578980-621074 GCA_009831015.1 Picea engelmannii | reverse complement strand
TCTACATAGAGTGCAGTGCAGTTCACTTGATATGAGATTTTATAATCATAGAAGCAGTGCAGTTCACTTGATATTTTATAGTCATAGAAGCTTATGCCTGCAGTTGATATGAGATTTTATAGTCATAGAAACTTATGCCTGCCTGATACACACCGGTCAAGATGCCACCCATTTGCACCACTGTCAAATTCAGACATAACATCTAAACACGAAAACTGCAAAAGGCACGGGTTTGTCAACTTACATCGATAAGGCGGTCTACCGGAAATCTCGATCGGTATTAGCATGGTTCCAAGTGCACCAATTGATCGAGCTCCACCCACTCTGCAACGATTAACGGTATGAACAAAACAAACGGAATTTGAAAGACACCATATCCGATTTCCAAAATGGAACCGTTCATTTTTGTATATGCCCTCGAATTCAGTTTCAGAAACTTCCGCTTGACTGGCCTTCAAACAATTTTGAAAACCTAGATGACTCTTCGATACCGATAACCACCTACATTGCAAATCTTTGTGCCCGCCAAAATCCGAAGGCAGGGACAATTTACAGGGAAATAAATGTGGTCTTGGCGAGGGAACTTCTTTGAAGTCATTTAGTGGGAAGCGCCTGCGAAACACCGTGTCCCACACACGGCCTGCTAAACGGACTCTTCGCATCAAGACGCTGCAGGAATTTCTCCCCCTCATATGATTGAACTATAGTAACTCAAACAGCATACCTCTGCTTTCGCTTATGCATTTTTACTGCAAACTGCGGGAGAGCAGAGCAATTTGAAGTGAAATGGCTGACCCCTGGATTGCAGAAAGAACTTAGGGTTCTGAATTATTTACTTGAGCAATGCGAGGATGTGGCTGAATTGAATGTTGTGATCTTGCTGGCGTCGGCGCCTTTGTTTTCTGAAGAATGGAAGCCCTAAGTTTTGGTTTCGAATCTAGTAGCCTTTATTACAACCGGTAGCATGGAATGAACTTTCTGAAACTGATCTCAGAAGGAAAATCATAACTGCAGAGAAGGTGTGGGAAGAAAGAATCTTTGGATGGTTATATGGAATATTACCAATACTGGTTAGGAACCAAAACTTGTCAACAAATTGTATCAAACGTTCATAGCCAACTTTCCCAGTGCACATCCGGTACATGCACAGATTAATTTAAAGTAAAGCTGCGCGGAAAGATTAACTTAAAGTAAAATTGTTTGTGTCTGGTTTTTAATTTGTTTCATAAACACTGTTGGTGTTAAAAATAATAAATATCTCATTATTACTCGCGGCTAGAGGGACCATACCATTCGATATTATTACTCGCGGCTAGAGGGACCATACCATTCGATACGTTGAATGGCTTTAGTTTTTGGGTTGGTTTTGAATTTAATTTTTTTCTCAAATGTCTAACCTAAGAAATGATTGATAATATTTTTTTAATTTAAAAAAATAATAAATAAATAAAAACTTACTTTTTTATTTATTTTAATTAAAAAAAATATTATCAACCATTTTTTTAGGTTGATAATATCATTAGCGTTCAGCTTTTATGTCTTATTGTAGAGGTGATGGTGGAGTGTAACTCTGCTTAATATTTAATATTTATTGTTAATCAGATGGTGCGGTACAATCAATGGTGCTTTATAGTTTGGCATGCGAAAACATTAGCTTCATGTATCGTTTGTTGGGATGTCAGACTGTGTTTCAATTACATAAACAATGCAGTGGGGAGTCGATAGGCCAGTACAGCAGGATCGGGAAACCGGGTGTGGACGTAGGTGGATACCACCATTGTCCACTCGATTTCAGTATACCATTGGGCTTCAACTTGGAGGCTCTATTGCATTTAACATTTCTTACTTGTTAGAAACAAATATTAATTACTTCTTCATAGATGTATTTATTGTTGCGCCAGATAAATAATGTCATGTTTATCGCGGTGTCGAGTAGTGCTTGGTGCAATGTCGAAGGATGGATGATCAGTGGCATTGGATTTAAATGAATAGTTAAATGTAAATATGAGTGTGTCTAGTTTGCAGTTAAGGGCTTCACAGAGTTCAAAAACTATAAAATGTACATATAAACCATAATTAAGATTAGCAATTATAAATTTGTCCTTGATAGTTGAAGGTGGCCCATTTAGAATATAATGTAGTTATTAAAAAACTATAAATGTGCATATAAAGCATAATTAATACTATCAATTATAAATTTGTCCTTCAAATTGCTTCTAGTGCAAATTTTCTAGATATGTGCAAGGTTGGATCTGTGCAAAGTTTAAGTAGCTATAATAAAGAACATTTTATTTATATCGTGTGAGCTGCATAGAGACAAAAAATCTTCCATGATAGATTATTTGGGACATTTGTTTCTTTACTTTCAACACCAAAAGTCCCAATTAAAAATGGGAACCTTGGGTTTCATCGTCTTATGCTCGTCAACACCTTTCATACAACTGCCACAATGCTTATAACCGGTCTTTGGTTCAAAATTTGTTGCTTGTCCTTATTGGATCCTATCCTTCTTTCAGGATGCTTCCTTATGGTGTCAAACGGCCAAGCGGTTTAGCCTTGTTCCAACAGCAGTTGCTAAGGTACTGTCGGGTTCCTTCTTATCGAAGTGTCGATCCAATTTCCCTTTAACTTTAGCAGTTAGTCCTTTATGTCATCACCAGACCGAATGCTATCACCAGAGGCTTGTTTCCAGGCATCGGGCTTGCTAGCATGACATTTTCCTTCTGTATTGGAAACATGTTTATATATGTTTTTGCCTGCAATGTTCAATCTTTCCATATGAGAAGGAAGTCGACTAAAATATTGTTCATTTTGTGTTGTATGCTTGATGTACTTACAGACCCATTACTACTTTTGCATCCACGAACAGACTATTGTGAATATGAGATGTTGAAGTTGAGGACACCAAAGCTAGAGCAGTAAAAAATGGAAAAGAAACCAGGTGTGCATTCTGGTGTCTGCATTGTTCTTTTTTTTTTATTGTTTGCATAATTTTTAAACATCACTTAAAAATAACTTGTGTCACACAAATTAGAAGACGATGGAAATAGTAGATGTTGAGAATTATCAAATGAGCATAGGGTTGAGTGTAGATACCAACATCAACCAAGTACTAAGTAACAATAGTCTTTTCATATTAGTTGCATTTTCATACACTACAGGGGACTGTATGTTTGATGCATTTCAAGTTCTATTGCATTCTCATTATTCTTCAGTTGAGTTGCGCCATGGCATGGTAGATCACTTCATTAGAATCATTTCAGTGTGAATTGGCATCTAACTTTTTGTATTAGTTGTATGACATTCGTGATGTTGGTGCGTATCTTTCAAAGATGTGGTTATATGCATCTGTGAAGCAACCTGAAAATGAGAGAGGGCTATGGAGTAATACGTTTTGCATATGATGGCTAGCCAACTAGATAAATATATCGATCATAGTTTGGTCACTAACAAGGAAGAGAAGGTACTTGCTATTCAACGAAAATGCAAGTAGAGATATGTATTGCATCTTGTTCCATGACAATAATCTTGTTGGTGGTCATTACAAACCATTGTTGTATAAAAGATATTCCATACGTAATTTTGAAAGATCTAATACTTACTTGTCCCTCATGTGCAAAGAGCTTCAATGCTATTGGAAACATCATATGTATGACATCCATAGTAGTGGATTGAACATAGCAACAACTAGTACAACTACTTGTGGTGGGAGTCTGTTCACTGCACTTTGCTACTTGGTCGCTACAGAGTTCGATGTGTAGTCTCTGAGACTATATGTTGTCCAGTCCTTTCACAATGCACTTATAGGTGGAAATCATAACGCCTTTCATTGTTTGCATCAACATCTCACATGTGGTGTCATACAAAGTGTGTGAGCAGGTGGGAGTTGGAAAACATATATGATAAACATGTCATTTCCATATGAAAAGGGAAATATAGAGGGTGGGCCATATTGTTTGCACTGGTTATCAATCATATTCAAAGTAAATATTCAGGTCTGGTCATTTGTTTCAAGTAGCATTGTCAAGTACTACATTGTTGATTCAAACTTTGATAAAACAATTGATATTACGTCATTTGAAGCAGATTCATCACACATTCACTATGAGCCATTGGTCCACTATGAACCATTGGTAACACAAAATTGCAATGAAGAATGTAGTTTGCATTGTAACCAGGGTCATGTGAGTGTGGACATGTTGGGTGGAGTCAACTGCCATACAATTACAAGAACACTTAATCCAAGATGTAATAACAATTGCATTGTGCTTCATGTCCATGTACTGAAACAAGATCGCCATGCATTTGATCAGGATTGTACAAGAACAATAATGTCAACAAGTAACGATGATGGCTTCAAGTTATCTCATCTCTAAGATTTTGAAAGCATTGCTAAGAAGCCTAGGCTTACATACCATCATTTAAAAAAAATAATACGTGCAAAACACAATTGTGTTGACATGTTCCTTGTTGAAGATAAGAAACAGAAGGCCAATGCAGAAGGCCAACAAACTCTACGTCGTGCACGATGTGTAGAGATCATGCTTACAACAAATAATGGTTCCAACCTTCACATCCACTACCACCAAGCACATCCATTTCCATCCCATATGCATAAATTTAGTTATCATCAACTGAAAAAGCACATATGTGAAATCCAAAAAAACAATTACATTTCCAACATGGGCCATTGTCCTGATAGGAGTCTAAACATAAGGTTCCATAGATCAAAGAAAATTGTTTGCAATGTCAAGAAGGAAAAAGAACATGTACATGTTGACCATTTCCATGTATAGAAGAAAAGTGCAAAGGAAGTCTATATGGAACAAATTATAGACACGCCTAGGATGACATGTGCAATTTGTGAGGCGATGCATTTTGAAAGAACATTAAATGTTTTACCCAGGACTTGGAAAGAAAATATATGAGCTTGAACTTGAATGACAAAACATTCTCCGATAGAAAAATATGTGTTTCATGCAAGAGGTCACTCCAAAATGGAAAAATGTTGCAATTTGCAACACTAGACCAAATAAGACGTAATAGACCACAACCAGATGTAAGTACACTTTCAGAGCTTGAAGAGAGAATTGTGTCATTGTGAATTACATTTGTGCAGATTAGACCATAGGGTTATAAATGGTCCCAAATGGGCTTAACAAGATCAATTATCAATGTACTTGTCCATATGGATGTTGTGCAAAAAGCATTGCCACAATCCATGAGCGGAACCATGACAATAATTGTTGCCTAGGAACGACGTTTGCAATACAAGAATGCATACTAAACAGGTAGAGTATGTATCAACATTGTCATGAAAGCATTGAAACAATTAACCTACAGAAACTTGTATATGGTTGAAAACATTTGTATAAACGAGGACTGAAATCATATTGTTCAAGAAGGGAATGCCAACTCCACGCAAAATGCAGAGACTAATATTGAAAGTGATACAGATGATGAATCAAAAAATGAAAACCCTACCGAGACTTTGATTCATGGATCGATTGAGTTGCAATGGATATGTGACTTGCATGACAAGATCGTGGAACTCGCCCCTACCGAACGCTAGTTTCCGCTTGGAATTTTCAAGGAAAAATGTACAGAGGAAATGAACTTCCCGACACGTTTCTATGGAGACCTGCTCGATGATGACATTACAAAATGTTTTAGCTATCAAAAAATAGTGAAATGGGAATTGTTGCAAGCAAGCAATGATTTTTCATGTCACATAACAACTTTGTTTTTCAAGACAATGTGAATAATAATTGTGAAGGTGATTTCTTGCTTCTGGGTGCGAATAAGAAAATCTCAGTTGTGTGGAAGGAAGATATTAGTGAAAGAAGTCAAGTACAAAGCAAACTTAGAAAAACTATTGAAATCTGATATTGGATATATAGATTTCAAGAACATTTGGATCTCTCTTGATCACTTGCAAGAGATCAAGAAGACATTATTTGCAATGATCCAACAATTGGGTCCCCCAACCTTTTTTGTCACATTTACAAATGCAAAACATCAATGGACTCCATTTGCGAGTACACTGAATGAGTTACACAAAAATAAGAAGAAGAGAAAGCAAACTGATACCTTGGAAGTCATTGATATTGACTGCCTCATAAGGAAAGACCCAGTGACATGTACATGTTACTATAGACACAAAATCAACACCTTGAAGCAAATGATATGTCATGATGACATGTTCTTCGAAAAAGTTTTCGATCATTACTTTGTAACAAAGTTCCAGAATAGGGGAAGTGAACATGAACACAGACTCTCGTGGATAGAAAATGCTCCAATACATGGAAAGGATAGTAACATGCAAATCAAAAAGTTTTTGGACCAGTACATTAGTTGTGACACAAATAATTTGGATCTAGAACTGGCTAAAGTTCATAGGCACTACCATACAAAGAGTTGTATAAAACAAAGAAACCTGCATTGTAGATACAACTTCCCTATGCGGCCAATGAAAACCACAAAAGTCATTGAACCACTTAGTTTAGTCAACAATGTTCTTGTCGAGAAATCGAAATTCTTGTTCAAATTTCTAGAGAAAACAAATTATGCAAATTTGATGAGCTTTGAGGACTTTTTGATGTAGCTGAGCATAACAGAGGATGAGTACATCCAATTACTACAATCTACATTAAAGCAACCGACAATTTTCCTAAAACGAAAACGGTTACATATGTGGAACAATAGTTTCGCCAAGGGCATACCAAATATGCAGAATGTGAATACAAATTCACAATATGTGCTCAACGCATGTGTTGCAACATTGTATTGTTCCTCGTACATGACAAAAGTTGACAAATATTTGACAAGTGCATTTAGGAAAATACGTAGAGAACACGAAACAAGTCGATTTGATGCTATACAAATGATACATACACTTCGCAATACATTGCTTATTCTTAAACAAATGTCAGCTCAACATGCGGTTCATATTTTGCTTTCCCTCCCATTGAATTCCAACTTAATGGAATGTATCTTCATAAACATGTTTTCGCCTAGTGAACACACATATATGCTAAAGCCACCATTCCTACTAAAACAAGAACCTGAAAATTTGGAGGATGTGATGTGCCACTCCATTATTGATTACTACATTGAGTGTCCATCTTCTCTCAAACATATTTGCCTTGTAGAATTTGTATCTAATTACAAGAAGAATGGTGAACACATATGAAAAAGGAAAAAATGGAAAGTAATACGGTTTATCAAATACAATAAACACATTGACTATGAGAACTTTTGTCGTGAGAAATTTTCGCTATACGTTCCATTTGAACAAAGAAAAGACACATTAAAACATAGCTTTGCTACATGGTAAGTTGCATATGCTTCCTATCAGAGTACAATACAAACCAATGAGGCTAACTTTACATACAACATCAACCCAGCATGGGGCGATTTATCAACTACACTTGAGAAACTTGATTATCTTGCAAACAATGATGAGACATGTGTTGAGCTTAAAACAACTAGATATGGCTATGAACATTATGACTTACAAGCAGATCTTCAATGCCCTCAACGATCTAATATGGCAAAAAGTATCAATCGTGGGTTTCAGGTCACAAAACATCCATTTCTCCTTGAGAACAAATAATATTACATAATTAGAATATTGCTTAATAGAGAACAACAAGCAATTGTGAAGGACATTGCACTGAAAAAACGTAGGGACATGCACACACCTATCCACTTGTTCCTTACAGGGGGCCAGGAACATGCAAGACATTCACAACGAAAGTGTGATTCCAAATGCTTATACGAATCTATGATAGATGCAATACAAGTGATCCTTTGAAACCTAAGGGGGTAATAGTTCCATATACAAGTAAAGCTGCATAGAATGGAGGTGGGACATCAATCCATTCTTCATTTCTAATGCCTTTTAACAAGTCCCAATTGCTTTCACTTAGCAAATAAATGTTAGACAGATTCTCGAAGCTTTATGATGAACTACAACTTATCTTCATAGATGAAGCCTCCTTGATTGGAAGTTGATTATTGTATGCCATTGGAAATTGACTTAGGAACATAAAGCATATGCAAACTCGGTACTTTGGAAACATTGACATGGTGTTATGTGATGATCTTTACTAGGCACAACCAATGCAGGATTCTCTAATTTTTTGGCATCCTACAATAAACGTGCAACCATTGATATACGACTTTTGGGAACAAGATATAAAATGTTATGAATTACAAACTACAATGCATTGGAGAGATAAAAATTTCATTGCAATTTTGAACAGAATGCGAACAAATAACCAAACAAATGATGACTTGCTATATATCAATGCACGTTGAGTGCGCCCTGCACCAAAAGAGCCAACATTTATGCATCTATTTTACAAAAACAAGCATGCTGCAATGCATAATAAGCACATGCTCTCGCTCATGCTTGGCAATGAAATTATGATCTATTTCAATTGGTGTGGAAGAAGATAACCATGTTGATATGCCATGCCATCAACATACATCTACTTTGCCTTCGCTACTTGTCTTTAAAATGGACATGCTAGTCGAAATATTTGCTTGCAATTATGATTCACAAGATGGCTTGGTCAATGGTGTTGATGGAATGGTCAAAGCATATACAAAAACAAATAGCAATGATGTTATGTGGATTAAGTTCCATGATCCACTTATTGGACATCGATAGGAAAACAAGTTAGCTTACCTTTACAACTTATACACTCCATGTAATTGGACACATGTATTGCACATTGCAAACCAATATCGATGATAGCAAAGATAGCTAAGGTGAAGATCCAAAAACAATCTTCAATCCAACTTGCATGTGCATGTATCGTGCACAGGTCACAAAGTTTGACACTTGATAGCGTTTCATTTGACCCTACTGGAATACGAAAACATGGTTTAGTGTACACAACCTTGCCAGGTTTAAAAAACATAGAGTCATTGTATTCGCTAAATGCTCTCACTCATGAGAACTTTAGGGTGAATCAAAAAGTTGACATTGAGATGCAACGCCTTCAAAGTAGTGCAAAACGGGTTGTAGAGTATGATTCTCAATCAATACAGTCATAGTCATGTATTTCAATTTTCTCACTAAACACATGCAACCTAAATGTACACATTGATGATATAGTCAATGATTAAGACATAATGCAATTTGATATTTTGTGCTTGCAAGAAACCTATATGACAATGTGCATGGAAAACAAACAATTTCAAAACTTCAATTGCATATCAAATTGCTTCAAAACTTCAATTGCATATCAAATTGCATTGAACATGGAGTGATGATACTAGTGAAAAAACATATACCAATTTTGGAACATATGCATTTTGAATAACAAAATGTTGAGGCATTGCTAAGAAAGGCAATAGTTCGTGGATCGCAAATTGCAATATTGAATAACTATGTTGCACTGTGTGCAACTTTGACCAGCATACTGAACACTATTGCAACAATGTTGCACCATTTACATTTGAACAAAATCGCCATTGTCATTCAAGGAGACTTTAACATTGGCATGTTACAAAGCAATGAGAAAACAAGAAAATTAGAGAACTATATGTGTAGTTACAATCTCTAATTCCCGTTGCATAAGGTAGATCATGTACAAAAAACACTTATTGATCATGTATGGTCAAATGTGCCCAAGGTACAACAAAAAGTATTTTTCTTAGATACATATTGGACTGACCATGATACAATTTGTCTTTTACTTGAAATATGAAATACATATAAAACAAACTACACAATTACATATTCCAATTTGTCAAAGCATACTTCCATATCTTTTTTACATATATACAAATTCCTCTTCTCTTTCCAATGGATTAGATAACTCTAGCATGGATTCCATTTGTATAGTCCATAAGTAAGTAACCAATGCAGAGAAGATACAACACATATCCATTGACCATGTTTATGGATTCCCTTCCTTATATTGGACAACTTATGCATTGTGGTCAGATACATGGTATCATCCAATTTCTGAAGAAAAAGAACTTAGGTTTCCAATAGATTCTCATGCAAGGAAACTTTGTACAAACACACCCATGGAACATGAACTAAAAAGGTAGATGTTTCTACCTTTGTCTTTTATTGTATTGCCTTCATCTCTTGTGTCATAAATCAATATTGCATGTTCACACATAATACATTATTTTGATTCACATTGAAATTTGTATATTGTCAGCAGTGCAACAATTACAATAATTGAAGAGGATAAAGAGATTATAAGTACAACACATGACAAAACTCAAGAACATCTTTCCAATAGATATGTCAATAATCATTATGGAACCCTTGGTATGTTGATATGTTGAATGTCTTCTGTAATTTTATCTACAAAAGAATATGTCAATGTAAAAAAATGTTAGAGCATGATACAATATGTTGTACATGTTTATTCATTTACATAGTCAATCTACAAATGTTTTTGTCAGAAAAAAGAAAAAGTTGGACAAATGAAGGAAGAGTTGGTAGTCAATCGTCACAAACATCAGAACAACCAAAAGCACATGTGTAAATATTCATGGATTATGTTCCTATTGCATTTAGAAAATATATATTCTCAGTTACTTATTCTCCCGTGCCATGGTAAATAGGTTTGTGTTATATAATACCATTGTTTTCAGTTCACAAGAAATATTGGCATGCGACAAAGAAAAAAAATACAATGCAAGATGCAGAGTCTAAGAGGTGTGCCTTTTAAACTTTAACCAATACAATTCATTCAAATTGTAACACTAATTCTAGAGACATGGAAAAAAATGTATAGAAATTGTCCTTCATATCACTTCTTATGTAGAACCATTGACATGGCCAGAACAACAACACCAAGTATAGAATCAGTAGAAGACCTGAACAACTGACGAACGGGATAGATATTCATTGGAGACATAATGGTCACATATAACACTTACTTGGACAAAACAAATAGGACACACCACATACTACGTGTTGATATCATTGACAACAAGGGACTTATGATAGTTACATTAAGTGTACATGCACACTTGTTTAGAAACACAAGGAAAAAATCATTCCTGGCAATGGGATATCCATTACAGATTTAAAAATACTACCAAAAACTATATATACAATTGTGGTGACTGTGATTGTATTATCTTGTTACATGACTCAGGTGTTGTAGAAACAATACCAGCATGTTGTACTAAATACAATTTCATTCCAAACACAACAATAAGACAATTTGTTGAAAATAAAGACCTGTATCCAATTGGAAGCATTGGTGCTAACATAACATATTGCAAAAAGGTTGGATTGCAATACATTCTCCATATAAAGGATGGTGACTTGGATGACGATAAGGCAATGATACCAGTTCTATATCCTTTTTTTCTTTTTTGCTTATTTTCACATCCTAAAATGTATCCAATCATATTCCATAACTATTATAATGTTATATGTTGCAGCTTCAACTTTTCGACACATATGCACACTTCTTGTCTTCAATGGAACAATGATTGCAAAGAGGGGAATTTCCCCTTATGCTTTTCAAAAATATAACCAAGAAGAGAGATGTCAAAGAAAAGGTCTTTTGTGCAACACAATCAACATTTATGATAAAGTTGAGAACAAAGATAATAGAGGATCTAAAAAAACTAACATGCTCCAGGACTGTTAAGTATACATAGACACTACCATCCATGAACTTCCTGTGCAAAATTAGCTTTACATATACAAATTGCATTTCCAACTATATTAACTATTATGTCATGCACATAGGTTGCAGGTGCATTGGCAACAACAAATGCATACTCTACTCCCTTTAAACCTGTGTTTTCCAAGTGCAATTCCACTGCTTCTGCGGGTGCATTAATAGATGGTGCGACAATTGAATGTGTGGTATGCAATGACAAATTCCCTTGTGAATATAAACATTGCCTCAATGTTATCATCCAAACAGTTGACAAGAGCATTGTGCAATGTACAATTAGAGCTCCAATATTGCAAGATGTGCTTCTTGCCCTAACACAATTGGCTTATGAAGCATATATCAAGAAAAAACCAACTATTGTATATATGTTGTGTGACTTCCAAGTACATGGTAAGTTTACATTAAACGAGGACAATGTTGTATTGCATATTAGCTCAACAGAGAACAATTACAACAAACAAGTTAGTTGAAGAGAAAAAAAAAAGGCACATCAAAAAAATTTAGTTGGACTGTTATAACTTGTCTTTGGCCTCATAGACTGTTGTAAATTGGTTCTAACATACATTTCACTTTACAGGTTGTCCTATAATGCATTTAGAGGAAACATAGCATATTTGCAGATTAGCCTCATTAGCAATTGCAAACTCCAAAAAAACAAATGTTATTTTAAATAGTTTCTGCTAGTGAGTCATTTTGGTTTCAATTGTACCTATATTGCATTATATTTTCTCAACAAACAACGAATATGTGTGTGTAAGACTTGTCATTAAATATTTTTTGACAATATTCCCATGTAGAAACTTGCATCGCAAGTTTATCTGTACTCAAAACTGGAACAATGTATTTATGGTTGATAAGTCATTTTTGTTTCTATTGGGCGTATCTTGCAGTTACTATGTTGAACAATTAACGAATCTATATGCTTATGGTTTGTCATTTTGTTGAATCTTTTTCGACAGTATGGCCAACTAGAATCTTGTATTGCAATTTTATTTCTAGTGTAAGCTAAAACAATGTATTTGTTGCAAAATGTTGTTGGACATGTTCTGATCAACAGTTAGAAAATAGGAAACGATGCTACATGTTTGTATCAATGCCATCTTTTCATTCTCTCATAAAGGACAAATTGTCACTTTCCTAAACAAAACTTGCAAAGAAACATGCCCATGAACAATTGTTTCAATGGAATAGTTAAAACAATATGGAAGGCAAATAAGAATGATATATGGAAGCTTTTCACCCTCTGGATGCCAAGTGCCCTAAGAAATATTGGTTCAATTTGATCATTAACTATGCTATCCAATGGTGGCCATTTAAGAACATAAGGAAATGCAATATCCATGCATTAAAGGAACCTTACATGAAAACAAACTTATACAGATCAATGACTATTAAACTCAAGTAATAGAAGCATAATATAATATGTTTCAAATTAAAGGTGGCATATGTTAATTTCAGAGGTCATATTATTTGGCAACCATCATTGACAAATAAGTTTTATCATAACCTAAATTATATTATTTCACCTGCCATATGCATGTACTAAAGGAATGACATGCACATTATTGATGATTAGATCTATTTTATTACAGTCATGAAAAAAATAACATGCTCAATATTATTGATTGTTGAAACTGTTTGTTGTACTAAAAGCCATTATATTCAAAGTTATTGGAATTTATTTTTAACCAAACAACACAAAGTTTATGCTTTAAACTTGTTGATTTTTCAATAAGCTAGGCTTAAGCACGAAGTTCATTCCATTTTAGCATTTTACTTAAACCATAAACAATTTTGTTGCAACAACCAAGATCACAAGAAGAAACACCATGCACAAGTACATAAGAAGTATCCTGGGAAACGCTTCTCAACAAGGGAAGAAAACCCAACCAATCCTTTGTTGTATTCTTCAAGAGAAAGACCTTCACCACCAAGAAAACCTAGCACACAAAAGGGTGCTCACAAACCCTAGAAGACTAGCACACAAGAGAGGTGTGCACTTTTCCCAAGTAGATGTACTTGCTGAAATTTCCAAACTCACACAAAAGATATGATTCCTCGATGGGGAATTTACCTTTACTTATATTAGACTTGACCTGTCAACAAAAGTGACTATTGGCACAACAGGGCTGACCTCTCTATCTCATAATATAATTAATATTAACCAAATTAATTATCTTTTACATTAATTATCAATTACAATAAGGTGGGGTTGACTTGTACCCTTTACATTACAACTATGGTTACAGGTAGGTCTAACTCTTGAACAATATAGCAAAGGATCTCATACACCCACTAGTGCTCAACCACTAGGGGCACATCTACAGGGATGTCCATATCTCTGGCTCATTGCATTACACAGATGAACCACTTCTTCACTAGTGCTCAACCACTAGGATCACATTCACCTGTGCTCGTCCACATGCACGTCCACTCAAAATATCTTCTTTCCCACTGCATTACACAGGAGAGTCATATGGAGTTCCCGCCAACTCTTTACTCAGAGGAGGCTAATACATCATCTTCATCTCTGTCTCATGACGATGCACCCAACACTTTGGGATTCCACACATTCACCTTGTGCTCAGCCACAGACACATCCAACTCTGCATATCTCCTTTCTCATTGTTTTATACAGGAGAATCATCTGGAGTTCTTTTCAACTCTCTGTAAGGAGGAGGCCATCTCTACGTTCCAGCTTTATCTCAGATAGGAACCACACACCCCTCTCAGGGGCTCTCTCTCACGTTTGTGTCCTGGAGAATGTCTCACGTAGTTGCAATCATCAACACTCCCTCTCAACTAGGGAGGCATTCTTCATCATGCCAAGTCTCACAGAGATGTACTTTGAACTTTGTCTTGGTTGTAGTCATCAACACTCCCTATCAACTAGGGAGGTATCCTTCACCGAGCTAATTTGGTGAAGATGTCTACAATGTGCTCATGTGCAGGAAGGTATTGCATGTGTACTATTTTCCTCCACATCATGTCTCTGATATAAAGATATTTTATCTCAACGTATTTTGATCTATTATGAAACACTGGGTTCTCAAAGAACTTTACACACATCTATGGTTATCATCATAGAATCTATTTCATGATCAGGTAAATCTGTCAGCAGTTTATGAAGCTGCACTGCTTCGCACACTCAATGATACATACTCTGCTTCTCTAGCTTTCAAGGCCACAGAGCTTTGTTTCCTGCTGCACTAGGAAACCATGACAACCTTCACGGAAAAACAACAACTGAATGTTCTCTTCCGGTCCACTGTACTCTCTTGCTCAATCTATATCGACATATCTTGCAAACTCAAGTTCACACTGGAGGCATATCTTAGGCCATATACAACTGTGCCTCGTATACATGTTTTACTGTTATCCAATGAGTATGTCTCGGCTGACTCATGGATTGACTAAGCACATTCACTACATAGCATGAATCTGATCTGGTGTTAACCAAATACATCAATGATCCAATCATATGTGGATCAATCTTGTATGAATCATCATCATTCATTTTCTTCAAATCCATCATGATGGTTTCTGCATTCTGTCATACTGAACTTCTTTAGTATTCCCATTGTATGTTTTCCTGGACTCAAGAAAAATCTCATCGGTCCTCTGTCATACTTCTTGTCTCAATAAGTAGTGTATCATACTTAAATCCTTTATCTCGAAATCAGAAGTTAAAGCTTACTTGTATCCAACAACAAGGCTTTTTGAATAAGTCATCAAAATCAGGCTCTCGTCACCAACACTGTAATAACATAGGTTTGGATCAACAACACTCTTGCTGAAACCCAAACTCATCAAGAATCCATCCATCTGATATAGTTTCCAACTCTTGGATGGTAGTACAGATGGAAGTGTATCGGGCTTACTGGATCAAGTGTCTCATCATATACAACTCCCTCTGATTGTGAGAGTCTTCTGGCTATAGATCTCGCTTTGTATTTCTCGACACTTCCATCAACTGCATGCTTGATCTTATAGATCCACTTGGAAGTCACTACAGACTTCTCTTATGGTCTCTTGAACAATATCTTATACATCATTCTTTAAGATATACTGGTATTCTTTTGTTATGGCATCTTGCCATACCTGTTCTCCTGTTTCTTTTCCAAGACAAGGAAGCTCAGAATCGATGAAGTGGCTCATGACTAAAGGATAGCTCAAAAAACTCTTTTACTTTCTCGGGATGTGTCTTGAGAGGCTTGTATGTTTCTCTGCCTCCTACAGGGTAAGCCTAGGAAGACCTTTTCATGCCCTACTGTAATATATCTGGACATATCAACGGGATTATCTGGAATAATATTTGTCTCCCTTTGAACTGTTGAAGGGGGAGAAGGTATTGTTTCACTGTCAATCTCCATTTGAGATTCTCTGGATTTTTGAAAGTCTATCTCTTCTTCAAAGACAACATCTCTGCTTGTCTCGATCTGTCTCTAACCGGGAATGTCGATCTGGAATGTCTTCGAAGGTTCAATGTTATCCCATAAATGTATCCTTTCTCCCTGAAGGGTCTAGCTTGGACTTCTTCTCTTTGTGTACATGAAAATACACTAGGCACCCAAATAACCTAAAGTGTTCAATCTCAGGCTTCACTCTGGTGAAGGATTCTTCGGGAGTTATGTTTTTCAAAGTCTGGTGAAGACTCCTTTTCTGAACATATATTGTGTCATGCATGCATCTGCCCATATAATCATAGAAGGATTTCGATCATGCATTATTGCATTGGTTGCCTCAATGAAGGTTCTATTCTTCCTCTTTCTCAAATAGTTTTGATTCCCTCCTAGTGATAAACATCTTCCTTTGTTATTAACCTAATCCGGATTTTGTGAGCAAAATGAAATGACTACAAATTATTAACTGATGCTTAAAAAAGAATAACAGAGATATAGTAAAATTGGTTTTCTATTCAATAAGGAAATAAGATGAAATTGTAAAATGCAACGAAAAACAAGCTTGCTAGAATGGTGGTGGCTTATCTCCGAGAAGAGATGTGACGACTACATTCATTCGCAATAAGATGATTAAAATGAGGCTTTGAAGGCCTTTTTACAATAAACATGAGTGTTAAAAACCCTAGACATCAAAAAACCTAACCCTAGGAGATGAAGTGCCAAAAGTCATGTGGGCCCTGTTTGGGTAAGTCAGTACATCAACTTCCCAAGGTCGTAACTTTTGCATAGGATCTCTGTTTTAGGTGTACGATAGCCCATTGGAAAGATCTATCCAAGGACTACAACTATTGATGATATTTTTTAATTGTTACATACCCCAAAAAACGTCGTTTAGGGCCTCAAAATGGCTCTCGAAGTTCAGGACCTGAAAAACTTTTAAAAATAGTAAATTACCAAAATTGCCAGAAAGTTGTTTTGAGCTAGCTGGAAAAGGTGGGTGGCCACCAATATCCACCTGGATCAATCCTCCCACTTTAGGAAGCAATGGTTTGCATTGTGTTGAGTTCCCCCATTAGATGAGAAAATTTCTGTTGAATTTGGCCCCGGGTGAGCCACTTGCCTCGGTGCAAGAGCTGCCTTGCTTTGACAACTCGATAAAGCTGGATCCTTTGTTGTCGAGTGCCCTTGATCTGTGTGTCCACAATTTGATCATTGGATGCTTGTTGTATGTAGTCGGGGTTGGGCTCTGTTGGTGTTAGTTGTTCTACTACGTCTGAGGTGTCCAATAATGGTGGGAAATAAGGCCGAAGGAGGTCCACATTGAACACTGGGTGCAGGCCAAGGAAAGGAGGAATGTTGAGCTCAAAAGAATTATCCCCCACAGCCTTGGCGATGGTTTACGACCCATAACAGAGTGGGCGAAGCTTCTGATGGGGTTATGTAAGGCGTTCTTTCTACAAGTGCAACCAAACTTTGTTCCCACCTGAAACTTATGTTGCCCCTGATGTTCATCACGGCGCTGCTTGTACTTGTCATTGGACTTTTGTAGGATATCCTGAACCTGTTGGCAGATGTGTTGGATCCGCTCAATGAACTAGGTGGCTTTGTCAGCTTCAGTTGAAGCAAGAGATGAGTCGGTTGAGGTGACCGCAAGGGGAAGTGCAACATCTATGGGACCCAATGGTTGGAATCCCAACCCCACCTGAAAGGGGTTGTGGTCGATTGAGGTATGGAGGGCTCGATTGTAGCTATGTTGGACATAGGGAAGACTCTCATCCCATGTGCGAGGGTGCTTGGAATTTTATATGCGCATGATATGCATGATCATTCGATTTACGACCTCGGTTTGGCCATCTGTCTGGGGGTGGAAGGTCATGGATTTGGTGAGCTTGGTGTCCAGTAGTGACCAGAGGCTCAACTAGAATGTGTTGAGAAATCGACTGTCCCGATCTGAGACAATGGTTTGTGGGATTCCAAAATGTACCCAGACTCGTTCAAAGAAGAGCTTGACAGTGGCTTCTGCTATGATGCTCTTCTTGCAGGCAACTAGAATGGCCATCTTAGAAAAGCGATCAACAACCACAAAAACACAGTCATTTCCCCGCTTGGTGGACAGGAGGCTTGACATGTATTCCATTGATATGGATTCCCATGGCCTGTAAGGAGTAGGAAGAGGGGTGTACATGCCCTGTTTCTTAGGTCGGTTTGGCATTAGCGTAGGCAGTGCATGAACTGATATACTTGCTGACCTATTGTCGAAGTTTCGTCCAGTAGAAATTTTTATGTAGTATCGTCCCTGTCTTTTCTACGCCGAAGTGTCATGCCACCCGACTGTACTAGGCTTCCCAGATCAGCTTCACTCGCTCTCTTGATGGAACATAGATATGGCTCAAACGACACAACAACCCATCCTGAAGATGTCCATAAATTCCATTTCGGTCTGTATGTATCGATGCAAAGCACCATGATACTTGAGCACAAGATGTCACTCTGAATCTTTGATACCGAACTTGGTGCGCAAGGTATGGAAGATATTTGTGAACTCTGGCACTGCTTGGTCTCTTTCTTGTCGCAGTGTGGTCCATTTGGTATACAAGTCGTCATAACTTCCAATAGGGTAGTATTGTTCATTAATAACATCCTTAAAGGATTCTCAGGTGGTCGTGACTGTAAATAACGAGGTTTCCTCTATTTCCTTTTGCTCACAGAAAGTTTCCTACCAATCTTTGACATGGGGAATGACTTTGAGGAGCGCAAAAGTAATCTTTTCTCTAGTTGAAAAGTTATGGACAGAAAAACACCTTCTAGTAGATTCAACCAATTTTCTACACCATATGCGTCTATCTGACCTTCAAATACAGGAATATCGAAATTTATTTGTACCTTGAAGGGGGCGGCGCCTCTGCTCGAAGAAGATGTTTCGCCTATTGGTAGCCACCGAAGGATTTGCGCAAAACTATCCATCATCTTGTTCCTCTGTTGTGTGAGGGCTTCCTCAAGCAACATTTTGAAAGGATCTCCTGTCCCGTCATCTTTCTTTTCTCCTACCATGAGAGGTCGCTTGGGCATGCGAGAGCTTTGGTCCTTAAGAGAAACAAGATCGAGACCCAATTCTTTGTACTCTGACCTCGTTGAGGACATGCATTAAGACGACAAGGAGCAGACCGCTCTGATACCGCTAATCTAGATTTTATCAGTAGAACGAAATGACTACAGATTATTAACATATGCTTAACATAGAATAACAAAGATACAATAAAACTGGTTTTCTATTCAATAAGGAAATATGATGAAACTATAAAATGCAGCGGAAAACAAACTTGCTGGAATGGTGGCAGCTTATCTCTGAGAAGAGATGTGATGGTTGCGCTCATTCGCAAGAATATTGTTACAATGAAGCTCTGAAAGCCTTTTTACGATAAATAGGAGTGTAAAAACCCTAGACATCCAAAAGCCTAATCCTAGGAGATGAAGCGCCAAAAGTCATGTGGGCCTCGTTTGGGTAAGTCAGGACATCAACTTCCCGTGGTCGTAACTTTTACATACGATCTCCGTTTTAGGCTTACGATAGCCCATTGGAAAGAACTATCTAAGGACTAGAAATGTTGACGAAAATTTCATGGCAATTTTTTTTTATTGCTACATACCCGAAAAAACATCGTTTAGGGCCTTAAAACGGCTCTGAAAGTTCAGGACCTGAAAAACTACTAAAAATAGTAAATTACCAAAATTGCCATAAATTTGTTTTGAGCCAGCTAGAAAAGGTGGGTGGCCACTGATATCCACCTGGATCAATCCTCCTTCCTTAGGAAGCAATGGTCTCTATTGCGTTGAGTACCCCCATCAGATGAGGAAATTTTTGCTGAATTTGGCCCCGGGTGAGCCACTTGCCTTGCTGCAGAAGATGCCTTGCTTTGATGACTCAATAAAGGTAGATCTTTTGTCGTCGAGTGCCCTTGATCTGTGTGTCCAAAATCTAATCATTGGATGCATGTTGTATGTAGATGGGGTTGAGCTCTGTTGGTGTCAATTGTTCTTCTACGTTTGAGGTGTCCAATAATGGTGGGAAATAAGGTCGAAGGAGGTCCACGTTGAACACTGGGTGCAGACCAAGGAAAGGAGGAATGTTGAGATCAAAAGAATTATCCCCCATAGCCTTGGTGATGGTGTACAGACCATAATGGAGTGGGAGAAGCTTCCGATGGGGTCCTATAAGGCATTGTTTCTGCAAGTGCAACCAAACTTTGTCACCCACCTGAAACTTATGTGGCACCCGATGTTGCTCATGGCGTTGCTTGTACTAGTCATTGGACTTCTATAGGATATCCTGAACCTATTGGCGGATGGGATGGATCCGCTCAATGAACCGGGTGGCTTTGTCAACTTCAATTGGAGCAAGAGATGAGTCGGTCGAGGTGACCGCAAGGGGAAGTTCAACATCTATGGGACCCAATGGTTGGAATCCCAACCCCACCTGAAAGGGGCTGTGGTCGGTTGAGCTATGCAGGGTTCAGTTGTAGCTTTGTTGGACATAGGGAAGACTCTCATCCCATGTGCGAGGGTGCTTGGAATTATACATGCCCAGTATATGCACGATCATTCGATTTACAACCTCAGTTTGGCCATCTGTCTAGGGGTGGAAGGTCGTGGATTTGGTGAGCTTGGTGTCCAACAGTGGTTGGAGACTTGACCAGAATGTGCTGAGAAATTGACTATCCCAATATGAGACAATGGTTTGTGGGATTCCAAAATGTACCCAGACTCATTCAAAGAAGAGCTTGGCAGTGGCTTCTGCTATGATTCTCTTCTTTCAGGCAACCAAAATCGCCATCTTAGAAAAGCGATCAAAAACCAAAAAAACACAGTCATTTCCCCGCTTGGTGTATGGGAGGCCCGACATGTAGTCAATTGAGATGGATTCCCATGGCCTGTCAGGAGTAGGAAGAGGGGTGTACAGGCTCTGTTTCTTAGTGGTCGGTTTGGCAATAGTGTAGACAGTGCAGGAACTGATATACTTGTTGACCTCCTGTCGAAGTTTCGGCCAGTAGAAATGTTTATGTAGCATCGCTATTATCTTTTTGGCGCCAAAGTGTCTTGCAACCCAAATGTAGTGGACTTCCTAGATCATCTTTACTCGCTCAATTGATGGAACGCAAATATGGCCTAGATGAAACAACAACCCATCCTGAAGATGGAAATTATCGACAACTACGTTTTCACCCAACATTTGGTAGGTGGTGGTGAAGTTCGGGTCTGTCTCATAGATTTGGGGCCATCCAGAGGTCTCATGGCCACAAGAGTCTAGGACCATGGTGAGTGTCGTGACTGGCAGTCTACTGAGGAAATCAATGATGCAGTTGGTGCTTCCTTTTTTATACTTGATGTCGAGGTGAAATTGTTGTAAGTATGTGGACCACTTTTGATGGCAATCATTCTGTAATTTGCCTTGCATCTGCATGAAATGTAGTGGCTTATGATCAGTGTGGATGACTGTCTCCTTCCCAAGAATGTAATGTCTCCACTGGCAACAGTCTTGCATAATGGAGTACATTTCTTTATCGTAAGTGTCTCATTATGATAGGCCACGGGGTGGCCATGTTGAGTGAGAACGTCCCCCACAACATAGTCTGAAGCATCTATCTCGATCTCAAAGGGTTGTTGCAGGTCTAGTAGTGAAAGTACTAGGGCTGAGCACAAGCGCTGCTTCAAATCATCGAACGCTTATTGTTGGGACCGGCCCCACGCAATTTTTTCCTTACCGCCACCCCTAGTTATTTGGCTGAGGGCCCATTCAATATGGAAAAATGCCAACAAGAACCTGGGTAGAAATTGGCAAGGCCCAAGAAGCTTCGAAGCTCAGTGAGTGTGGTTGGGGCTGGCTAGTCCGGATGACTTGGATCTTGGATGGATCCACATGTACGCCATGTTGATCAACAATGTAGCCCAGGTAATGGACCCTGTCCATGCCGAAGGAGCATTTTTTCAAGTTGGCATATAGATTGTGCTACCACAGGGTGTGCAAAACCTGTTGAATATGCTGCAAGTGTTCTTCCCAAGACTTGCTGTAAATGAGAATGTCATCCAAATACACCACTACCAGAGTATTGGTGAATTGTCGCAGAATATCATCCATCATCCTCATGAAAGTGGCTACAACATTTGTCAAACCAAAGGGCATGACCAACCATTCAAAAAGGCCTTCCTTTGACTTGAAGGCGGTCTTCCATACATCTGTCTGTTCTATCGGACCTAGTGGTAGCCATACTTCATATCAATATTACTAAAGTATTTGTCTCCTCTGAGTTGATCAAGGAGGTCGTCGATTCGGTGAATTGGGTACTGATTTCTAACTGTGATTTTATTCAGGGCCCGGTAATCAATGCAGAGTCGCCATGTTCCATCTTTCTTCCGTACCAACACGATTAGTCTCCCACAAGGTGATGAGCTGGGATGGATGTACCCCTTGTGGAGCAGTTCTTGGATTTGTCATTTGATCTCCTCATTCCCTTACATAGAGCGAAGATAGATTGGCCTATTGGGCAGCGGTGCACCGAGGGTCAGATCGATGGGGTGCTTGACCTGACAGTGCAGAGGTACCCCGGTAGGTGAGGAGAAGATATCCGAGTATTCTTCGACAACCTTATCTACTTGCTTCTGCTGTGTGGAGAGGTCGGCCGTAGAGACCTTGGATGTGGCTGTGATCTTTCACTCATTCCGAGAGCGAATCACGAAGAAAACAAACTTCCCCGTCTGAGAGATGACCTTCCTACATTGTTTGGCAGAGATCAAGGAAATAACACTAGGTAGGACTACCTTGGGTATCCTGTACAATTTCTTGTTCAAAGTGATAATCACACTACGAGGCCTAGACTCATATAGAGAATGACATTTCCGTAAATAAGGTTGGCCCAAAATAACATCACAAACTTCGAGAGGAGCAACATCACACAATACCTCATCTTTGATGGGCTTGATGTTGTACAACAGTTGAGATTGTTGGCTGACACGAAGATCGCTTCCTTGGCGGAGCCATCCAATGGTGTAGGGTTGTGGGTACGACGTTGTTGGTAGGGCCAGCCGCTTGAAAACCTCTGCTGAGATGAGGTTCTTCTGGCTACCACTATCAACGATGAAGTGCAGCGGGGTGCCTTTTACCCACATATGTGAATGGAAAAGGCACTCTCCTTCTTCTGGCTCGTCTGGTTCATCAGGTTGTAGCTTGGTGGTAGCAAAAGTGGCACTGGGTTCTGTGTCAATGATCCGTCTTCCCCTTTATATTTTTGACTCGGAGTCATAACCCACATCTGATTCATAGGCTTTCATTTCAACCACCAACGACTTCTTTGAGAGGCAGTCAAGAGTGTTATGCGAAGGGCTCTTATGGAAGTCGCACCAGTTCTTGATATCTTTCTTTCTCTTTCCGGTGTCCTTCTTTGCTTGCGGCTTGGACTGGTTGTCCCGATACTATCCATCTTTTCTCTGCCCTTTGTTTTGTGGGTTGGGGCTGCCCTTTCTTGGTTTTTGCTATGAGGGGTTCTCGGGCCCAAATTGCCACGTCTTTTGTTTGAGCTTCTACTCGATTTTGACGATATATCGGTAGGTCGCGCCCAAGGACGAGATGTCCAGAAATTCGATTTCAGTCTAGATGTATCTATGCAAAGCACCATGATACTTTAGCACCAAATGTTGCTTTGAATATTTGATACACAGCTTGGTGCGCAAGGTATGGAAGATATTTGTGAACTCTGGCACTGCTTGGTCTCTTTCTTGCTGCAATGTGGTCCATTTGGTATACAAGTCGTCATAACTTCCAATAGGGTAGTATTTTTCCTTAATAATATCCCTGAAGGATTCCCAGGTGGTCATAACTGTAAATAACGAGGGTTCCTCTGTTTCCTTTTGCTCACAGAAAGTTTCCCACCAATCTTTGACACGGGGAACGACTTTGAGGAGTGCAAAAGTAATATTTTCTCTATTCGAAAAGTTATGGACAGAAAAATACCCTTCTAGTATATTCAACCACTTATCTACACCATCTGTGTCTATCTGACCTTCAAATACAGGAATATCAAAGTTTATTTGTACCTTTAAGGGGGTGGCACCTCCGCTCGAAGAAGATGCATCGTCTGTTGGTAGCTGCTGAAAGATTTGTGAAAAGTTATCCATCATCTCGTTCCTCTGTTGTGTGAGGGCTTCCTCAAGCAACATTTTGAAAGGATCTCCTATCCCATCATCTTTCTTTTCTCCTACCATGAGAGGTCGCTTGGGCATGCGAGAGATTTGGTCCTCAAGATAAATAAGCTCGAGACCTAATTCTTTGTACTCTGACCTCGTTGGGGACATGCATTAAGATGACAAGGGCCAAAATGCTCTAATACGACTGATCTAGATTTTAGGATCAAAACGAAGTGACTACAGATTATTAACATATGCTTAACATAGAATAAGAGAGATACAATAAAATTGGTTTTCTATTCAATAAGAAAATAAGATGAAACTGTAAAATGCAGCGGAAAAAATCTTTTTGGAATGGTGGCGGCTTATCTCTGAGAAGAGATGTGACAACTGTGCTCATTCACAAGAATATGATTACAATGAGGCTCTGAAGGCCTTTTTACAATAAACAGGAGTGTCAAAAACCCTAGACATCCAAAAACATAACCCTAGGAGATAAATCCCTAAAAGTTATGTGGGCCCCGTTTGAGTAAGTCAGTACATCAACTTCCTGGGGTCTTAACTTTTTCATACGATCTCCGTTTTAGGCGTACGATAGTGTTACGCATCAAAATTACTCACTTCAATGATGACCCATTGTCGTCATTACTAGTGTCACATTTTTGGTCGCAAGTGTCGCAAACATCATACTGCCATCTTGCCTATATGTCGTGTCTCTAACGACATCATAAGAACACTTAAAAGACATCTCAAAAGACTAGTTTTGAAGAGGAGAAATCATTTGACAAAGAGTATAAGTCTTTTTCCATGGAAGAAAATGTAAGGTAGCTAGAGAGGTAGTGGAGGGCCTAGAGGGCCCATAGTGATAATAGTGGAGGTCATTCAATGTAAAGTGGACTAGGTCCACTATATTATTAAATAAGGCCCACTATGGTAGTTAAATATAATAAATGTAAGAGGACTTCTTAGAAGGTTCTACTTCTAGAAGATTCCTCTTCTAGAATGTTGTTAGGTGATGGTAGCACTATATAAAGATATTCAAGCAATGTAATGGGACATGAAGAAGAAGTAGTGTATTTGGAGCTGAAGCTCATTAGGAGGATGCCCCCTCGAAGAGGCAAGTGAACAAGAGAGGATCCCTTCCATAATAGGATCCATTGTATGGTGTTACCCTACCTCAAGGGTTTTGGATATTTCTTGTGTTCATTGTTATGGTGAATGGTTTATGGTCTATTCTTGGTTATTTTTGAAGTATATTTGCAGATCTGGTATAGGTACTTAACAAAAAACTACTCAAAAATCAATTTTGGAAGGCAACGCTCCCCTATACAATGTTAGGGAGTGTCAGTTCTTTGTACTCTCTTTTGGGGGAGCGTTGCAACACTCTGTGCCCCATTCTGAGGGAGCGTTGCCCCTTTTTGAGCGAATTTTAGACTATTGAGGAAAATCAGGGAAGAATCCCCCTCATCATTGGAGTTGGTTGGATTCGGATCTGAGGTCAAGGCTCGATCTTAAGGAAGATCTACAACTGAAGGAGAAGGATCCTCAACCTATCCAAAGAATCTCTTAGGTGGTTGGGCCTCTCCAAGCTTATATAAGGAGGCCTTCTCATGGTGAAAGGTACATGGAAATTTAGAGGCATCAAACTTCTGATCTCATAAGGAAGACATCAGTGAAGTATCATCATTTTGTGTGGATTATTTGAGCAAAGGGTTGGACAAGGAGAGTTGGGAGAGGTTGTTGCACCTTCATCAAAGGTCTATAAGTATTCTCTATTGTTCTCATTAATATACATATATGGTTGGCTTGTTTCTTTCAAGGTTGTGTTTATTCTACATGAAATTGTCTCTATTAGATAGATCTGGTTTCAAGCTAATCTTAGTAGAATAAGAAGCTTGTTCTGTCTTTGTTTGTTTTGCATGACTTAACGAGGAGCTTGGGGATCAAAGCTCAACTCAGACTGTGCGAGGACGGACATATTTAAAAAGGTACACCTTTATTCCTCTTCTCTATACATTAGTTTAGCTAGGTTTAAAAGGATGTCAGTGACCAAAGTTAGCACATTTCTGTCTTGATCTTAGAGATTTAGTGTTCAAGAGGAAATCCACTTGTCCGCAGGGGGATTTTTTTGTAACATATATTTGCGACTCCATTGGGGAAGGAATACTATTTGTCTTTCCTTGGTTTGTCCCTGCCCTTTTCCCACCTTTTAGATCACTTTTACTATTTATTCATCATCCATTAGCCTTCTCCTACCTTCACTAGCAATTTCACCAATTTTCATGCATTATGGGTGAGTTTTTCTTCATTTTTTTGACCTTTTTTTAAATTTTTGGGTGGACCAACGCCCCCCTGTAGGCCATACCAGAGTGCTAGCACTCCCCTACAATGTTTTAGGGAGTGCTGCAACACTCTGTACCCTTGAGACAGGGAGCACTGGTCTCCTTTTTGGAGGATTTTTGCCTTTTTCTACTCAGATTTTCTCAGCATGTTTTGTGGAAGTATTTGCCCAGACTTTTTGATTGGTTTGTAAAGTTATTTAGGCTGATATTTGGTGATTATCACCCCTTATTGTCATCATTGGAGCTTGAAACTTTTTCAGAAACGTGAAATTTCCCTTTCTAGCTACTTGTTTTGTCGGGACAATTTGAGTGATTTCTCTTTCTCTCTGTCTTTGCTTGGATTCTTCTCTGCATCTTCTTGTACTCAATGAATTATTGTTGGTTGTCAATTCCTTGGTTTAGTTCTTGTTAGAACAGGTTATATCTTACTTGTTTTCTTTCGGTTCTCATTGCTTTGAGTGCATGCTTTGCTTGAAACCTTTTTGCTTTGTGTCTTTTGCATCTGCATAGGACTCTTTCTCACGATTGAAAGTAGTAGAGCATGGAAAGATTTGTATTTAATTTATTTATGTATTAGACTCAAACAAAGATCATACTTGCATTCTTGCTTTTGGGTAGTGAAACTAGCTTGCATTTGAAGTAGCAAAATTGCATGGTTTTAGGCATTTTGGGACATTGTGCATCTGGAATGATAAAAGTTTTCTCCTTCTCGTAATATAGATTTCATCAAAATGAAATATTTGCATTCTCATTTTCTTTGCATTGCTTAGAGTCGGTCAAAACATCAATTAGTCTAGTCCATGTTCCTCTTGAGTAAACAACAACCTTAAAATCAAGCGCTAAACTAAAATTTATTAGACTTTTTTACATTTTTGTTAGCAAACCTACATTAGCTTAAAGTGTAGGGCTTTGGAATAGGTTGAAAGGATAACTTTCCAAAGCTATCAAACAAACTTAGCATCTTGCGATAGGGAGAGAAAATCCAATTTTCATATCAGCTTACTGGGATCCCCCTCTCACACAGGGGTTACGCAACAAGGTCGCGTTCGGGAGAGTTACGGAGATTATCCCTCCGTGGTTTAACCGTTCATAGTAGTCAGATCATATATTGGGGGTTCTTCTTGAGGTTCAACTGTCTTCATTTGGTCTCAGTGCTTCGTGAACTCCGAATCTGTTCGGGGTCCTCTGGAGTTCTATCGGTCCACTTGTCCTCGGTTATCTTGAAGGATTTCAGACTTGTTATCCTACCCATACGTTCGGACTGGACTGTCGACTATACCCGCCTAGGGGCTGAGTGCGATTTGGTGACCTTGGTAGCCATAATCTTAAGGGTCTTACACAAGGTGATGGTGAAGGGAAGTCTCACCGTATCTGGAACAGACGCTTTCAAACTCACTTGGGCTCCTTGGAGGGCAAATCCACATTTACTATGTGGAAGCTTGCACCAAGGCATAAGTTCATTAAGTAGGTCGCCAATGTAACTGATCCACCCACTTTATCCCCGCCCCTTCCTATATTTACCTCACGACGTTGGATTTCATCACCAACTAGTGTTTCATTGTGGGAAGTTTTGTTTGATTGTTTGCTTCTTAGATTCATAGCGTGTGTTGTTTGTTTTACTTAGTGGACCTTAGGTCTAGTCAGTGTTAATGGAATCAAATTTTGGGAGTACCCATGGAGGAACCCCTTGTCTCGAGGAACCTTTCAACTTTCCTTCTTTTGGAAACATTGGTCCTCCATACATTGCCACACTGAGTCTCCCGGGACTCACCATCAGATTACCTGTTTGGTTGTTCCCCACTCCGATGATCTTGAATCTTCCTAGTGCTGCACCTAATGCTTCAGATGTAAGTACACCACACACACATCAACCTCATGTCAAATTTTCGCCTTCTTCACCCATTAAGTCTCCTTCCCTTTCTCCTTATTCGCTTAGTGAAAGCTCTAAAGCAAGTAGCCAGGTTGATACAAAGAAGAAGAAACATAAAGATAAGAAGAAGAAGAACCCGAAAAAGACCAAGCCTCAAACCATATCAGATGTTGGATCCAAGCAAACGACTATTGTCAATAGTATTGGGAGTGTTGATGAGGTCAACAAGATTAAAATGAAGAATCTGAAACCCAAATTCCCTTGCATTCTTGTTAAGGGTGACCACTTTCTGAGGGATTGCGCTGGTCTTCCCAAGGTCTTAGAAATGTGGTCCTCCACGTCATCAGCCCCTGCTAGACATGCTGGTGACGCCCCGTCAACTAGTGACGTTAAGGTTGGTAAGAAGAAGACAGCTGCCAAATTTCCTTGTATTTTATGCAAAGGTGATCATTACTCTCACCTTTGTCCTCATATGGATGAGGCTTCTTCTCTTTTGGAAAAGCTTCAACTTCCAACTGGTTATCATAAGATTCCCCCAACCCATCGTTAGTTGATGGACTGGTCAATCCAGTTCCATCCCCGGTCAGTCTGGTTGATCAGGTGGTCAATCTAGTTTCATCCTCGGTTGAACCACTAACCAAAGTAGTTGATCCAGTTCCATCATCGATCAACCCCACTTTTCATCTGAAAAGTGAAACCCAAGTGACTAATCCAGTCCTGTTATTGGTCAGTCCCACCCTTCATCTAAAGAGTGCCAACGTGGTCAATCCCACTCCTCCTTTGACGAGTGCCAAATTAGTTTCTTCGTTCCCTTCATCAATCAGTCTGGTTGATCATGTCGTCAATCTGGTCATGTCCTTAGTTGAACTAGTTGACAAAGTGGTTTATCCGATCCCATCTTCGCTCGATCCCGCTCTCCCGTTAAAGAGTGAAACCCAAGCGATCGATTTGTTTCCACCTGTCGACCCCATTCTCCCCTTGGAGAATGAAACCCAAGTGGTCGATTTGATGTCATTATCAATCGATCCTACTCTCCCACTAGGGATTAAACCTGATTTTTCCCACATTTTTCTTGTTGATATCGAATCTACCGTTCTGGGGGACATTCCTCCCTCTCCTGCGAAACCCCCTCCAAGTAATTTGGCCATCCTTTTTTATTGGGGTGTGCTAACTGGACCTCATCTTCCCTCTCACATTCCTTTCAAGATCATAGTACAGGTTTGTGGTCGGGCCATTCCTCAGATACTAATAGACGAAGGTTTGTCAGTTAGTATTTTGTCCTCTATTGCTTGGCAAGCTTTGGGTTATCCTCAGCTTGTGCTAGTTACCCAAACTCCGTTCGCTTTTAACAGAAGAACCAATCATCCTTTAGGATTCCTTCCTCAGTTTCCTGTAACTTTGGGAGGGAAAACTGTCTTTATTGATGTTATGGTAGTCCATGACCCCTTGGATTTCAATTTACTGCTTGGGCAATATTATGTCTATGCCATGAAAGATATTGTGTCCACTCTTTTTCGTGTGATATATTTCCCGCACGATGGAATAATGTTGACTATTGATCAACTTTCATTTGTTGGCCCTGACTGGACCATCAACCCAATGACCTCCGTAAATGGTTCTTATATGCAGTCGGTATGACCCCTGCCACAGGTCAATTATGTGGCGTTGTCTTCCATGACTTCAACTTATGACAACTTAGATCTGGTAGTTGACATGGTGATCTCTTCGGTAGGGCTATTGGAGCCTGATCTCCTTACCCCTGACGCGACCCTCAACGTGTGTTCCTTCTAGAGCATTTCTCTTCAATCCAGTAAAGATCTCTTGGAAGCCATGACCAAGTTTTGTCCCTTGACATGGTTTACTTCCAGAGCATTATCCTCTGGGAAACCATGATCAAGAAGAAATTACGAGCATAGTTTTCTCTTCTCTGTGGCAAGCTTGTTAAAAAATGAAACAGAAGTTATGAGCATAGTTTTTCCTCTCTGTAACAAGCTCCTTAAAAAATGAAACAGAAATCTAGGGATTCAACCCAAAGCCTTGAGCATAGTTCTTTTCCTGTGACAATCTCGCTAAAAAATGAAACAATCACCTCTCATACCAGGTTGAGTCTTTCGTTAGGTCTGGTATTTGAACCTTCATTTCATCCACCCTTTTCTCCATCTAGTACAGATATTGGTGACAACCACAAAGTCGGTGAATGAATTGAAACTTGGGGGGCATGTCTCCAGCCTTTGATGATCATTCTGGAGTTAAGCCACTAGCTTTCAAGTTGGGGGCAGAGTACCGATCTTAGTCTTTGTTCTTTCTCACGCTCGTAAAAACATGAGAACATAATCGAGCAACCTTTTATCTCTTTTTTAGGCTCACATGGATAAATGAAAAAGAAACACCTTGGAGTCATCTTTAAGTTGTTTTTAGACTCTCTAAACATGAAAATATTGCCGAGTGATCTTGCTTCCTTTCACACTCGTTAAAAGGTTTGAAAGGGAGTCTTTCGAGTGGTAGTTTATCTCTTTTTCGGCCTCGCAAGACTAAAATTACAAAAAAGGACAACCCTGGACTCGTCTTTAAGTTCTTTTCAGACTTTCTAAACATGAAAAATCATCGAGTTTACCTTCTCTGGACTTGTTAAAAAAATCATACATTGAAGGGCCCATATGGGACCAAACCCTTACTTCTTCTAGTTCGTTAAAAAAAGGAAGAGGGACTTACCGAAGGTGAGTTATATCAAGCATGTGTTACACTCCTCGATCTCATTAAATAAAAAAGAGGTACTCATCTATCTGGATCGGGGAAAAAATTGAAGGAAGCAAGCCAAGCAGTTTTTGAAAACATCACCAGTCACTCTTACGGTCACCCTTGAACACGACACTTTGTCTTTTCACTCATTTTAATCCGTTGAACCTCTGCATTGAACCGATCCTCTGAGTTCTCTTACAACTTTGGGTCACCCGATGAAAGTCACAGTATCCATTGCATCATCATGTTTTGGTCCATGTCATGTTTTTGTTGTTATGCCTCAGTGTTCAAGGGAAGTATCTGCCTCGAGAGTCAACCATCACAAATTTCCTGTTTGAATACCTGTGTCAATCCATGTTCATTTGATCCACCAATTTACATCTCCGTGTCTATTTCATTTCATTGATGGGGGATACATCAAGGCCCTCCTTCGATGAGTCTATTTGTGTCAACTTCGGCACATTATCCAGGAACTAGACTTAGAAACTAGTTAATACCTTGGGACCCGCATGCCTCAATGGAATACCTCCTCACTTCCGACAGTGGGTTTATATCATTGACCTCTAATCGGATGATTCCACAGATGTTTGACATCATCTCATTTATTCACATTTGTTGGAATGTACTAGGGTACCTTGGGAATCATTAACATCAATGGTGATTTCCCTCGCACTTATTAATGGTTTACATCTTTGACCCGTAATCAAGTGGTTTCTGCCATGTTCGACATAAGGACATCTATTCACATGGTTAGATTTGTACTACATCAGGATCAGTAAGAAGACCCTAGGTTGAGTCATCACTCTTATATTTACTTTTCCCAGGTTGTGACGGAGTTTCTTTTGAACATTGACACATATACTATCACATAGATCCACTTTGTATTGGCCGTGGCTATGTCTTGTCGTCTCGTAGATCCACTGTGTATTCGTCGTGGCTACGATCAGTTCATTTCATGGAAGTATAAATCCATGTTGTATCTTCAGTGGCTATACCCTTTTTGTCAATATAATTATGCATCCGCAGTGCATCTTATGGCGGCCATAACTTGAAAGTCTTTATCACCCAAACATAGGTATGCCTGCCTTGGGTTTGAAAAATGTCATAATTTTTGTTGATGGTTGTGTGCAACTTCTACCAGGTTCTCCGCGTCCATACTCTTGCTTGAAAAAGTCTACAAAGTACTTCAATCATCAATTTCTATCTTCCAACTTCGCACTTTGGGGACAATCTGTTACACATCAAAATTACTCACTTCAACGATGACCCATTGTCGTCATTACTAGTGTTGCATTTTTGGTCGCAAGTGTCACAAACATCATACTGCCATCTTGCCTATATCATGTCTCTAACAACATCATAAGAACACTTAAAAGACACCTCAAAACACTGGTTTTGAAGAGGAGAAATCATTTGACAAATAGTACAAGTCTTTTGCCATGGAAAAAAACCACTCAAAAATCAATTTTGGAAGGCAACGCTTTCCTATACACTATCAGGGAGTGCCAACGCTCTGTATCGTCTTTTGGGGGAGCATTGCAACACTCTGTGCTCCATTCTGAGGGAGTGATTCCCCTTTTTTAGCGAATTTTGGACTATTGAGGAAAATCAAGGAAGAATCCCCCTCATCTTTGGAGTTGGTTGGATTCAAATCTAAGGTCAAGGCTCGTTCTTAGGGAAGATCTACAACTGAAGGAGAAGGATCCTCAACCTATCCAAAGAATCTCTTAGGTGGTTGGGCCTCTCCAAGCTTATATAAGGAGGCCTTCTCATGATGAAAGGTACATGGAAATTTAGAGGCATCAAACTTATGATCTCATAAGGAAGATATCAATGAAGTATCATCATTTTGTGTGGATTATTTGAGCAAAGGGTTGGACAAGGAGAGATGGGAGAGGTTGTTGCACCTTCATAAAAGGTTTGTAAGTATTCTCTATTGTTCTCATTAATATACATATGTGCTTGGCCTGTTTCTTTCAAGGTTGTGTTTATTCTACATGAACTTATCTCTATTAGATAGATTTGGTTTCAAGTTAATCTTAGTAGAATAAGAAGCTTGTTCTGTCTTTGTTTGTTTTGCAGGACTTATCTAGGAGCTTGGGGATCAAAGCTCAACTCGGACTATGCGAGGATGAACATCGTTAAAAAGGTACACCTTTATTCTTCTTCTCTATACATTAGTTTAGCTAGGTTTAAAAGGATGTCAGTGACCAAAGTTAGCACCTTTCTGTCTTGATCTTAGAGATTTAGGGCTCAAGAGGAAATCCACTTGTCCGCAGGGGGATTTTCCTGTAACAGATAGCCCTTTGGAAAGATCTATCTGAGGACTACAAATATTGATTGAAATATGTTGAATAATTGAGCGATTGCTACATACCCCAAAAAACATCGTTTAGGGCCTCAAAACGGCTCCGAAAGTTCAGGACCCGAAAAACTTCTAAAAATAGTAAATTACCAAAATTGCTAGAAATCTGTTTTGAGCAAGCTGGAAAAGGTGGGTGGCCGCCGATATTCACATAGATCAATCCTCCTTCCTTAGGAAGCAATGGTCTCCATTGCATTGAGTTCCCCCATCAGATGAGGAAATTTCTGGTAAATTTGGCCCCGGGTGATCCACTTGCCTTGGTGCAGGAGCTGCCCTGCTTTGACGACTAGATAAAGCTGGATCCTTTACTGTCGAGTGCCCTTAATCTGTGTGTCCACAATATGATCACTGAATGCCTATTGTATGTAGTCGGAGTTGAGCTCTGTTCGTGTCAGCTATTTCGCTACGTCTAAGGTGTCCAATAATGGTGGGAAATAAGGCCGAAGGAGGTCCACGTTGAACACTGGGTGCAGGCCAAGTGATGGAGGAATGTTGAGCTCAAAATAATTATCCCCCATAGCTTTTGTTATGGTGTACGACCCATAACGTAATGGGAAAAGCTTCTGATGGGGTCCTATAAGGCGTTCTTTCTACAAGTGCAACCAAACTTTGTCGCCAACTTGAAACTTATGTGGCACTCAATGTTGATCATGGCATTGCTTATACTTGTCATTGGACTTCTGTAGGATATCTTGAACATGTTGGCGGATGTGCTTGATCCGCTCAATGAATCGGGTGGCTTTGTCAACTTCAGTTGGAGCAAGAGATGAGTCGATCGAGGTGACCGCAAGGGGAACTGCAACATCTATGGGACCCAATGGTTGGAATCCCAACCCCACCTGAAAGGGGCTATGGCCAGTTGAGCTATGCAGGGCTAGCTATGTTGGACATAGGGAATACTCTCATCTCATGTGCAAGGGTGCTTGGAATTATACGTGCGCAGGATATGCACGATCATTCGATTTACGACCTCGGTTTGGTCATCTGTCTGGGTGTGGAAGGTCGTGGATTTGGTGAGCTTGGTGTCCAGCAGTGACCAGAGGCTCGACTAGAATGTTTTAAGAAATTGACTATCCTTATCTGAGACAATGGTTGTGGGATTACAAAATGTACCCAGACTTGTTCAAAGAAGATCTTGGTAGTGGCTTCTGCTGTGATGCTCTTCTTGCAGCCAACCAGAATCGCCATCTTAGAAAAGAAATCAACAACCACAAAAACACAGTCATTTCCCTGCTTTGTGGACGAGAGGCCCAACATGTAGTCAATTGAGATGGATTCCCATGGCCTGCCAGGAGTAGGAAGAGGGGTGTACAGACTTTGTTTCTTAGTGGTCGGTTTGGCAATAACGTTGACAGTGCAGAACCTGATATACTTACTGACCTCCTGTCAGAGTTTCAGCCAGTAGAAATGTTTTTGTAGCATCGCCATTATCTTTTTGACGCCAAAGTGTCCTACCGCCCAACTGTAGTGGGCTTCCCAGATCAGATTCGCTCTTTCGCTTGATGGAATGAAAATATGGCCCAAATGACACAAAAACCCATCCCAAAGATGGAAATTATCGACAACTGCGTTTGCACCCAACATTTGGTAGGTGGTGGTGAAGTTCGTGTCTTTATCATAGAGTTGGGGCCATCCAGAGGTCTCATGGCCGCAAGAGTCTAGCACTGTGGTGAGTGTCGCGACCGACGGTCTATTGAGGAAATCACCAATGCAGTCAGTGCTTCCTGTTTTATACTTTATGTTGAGGTGGAATTGTTGTAAGTATGTGGACCACTTTTGATGGCGGTCATTCTATAATTTACCTTGTGTTTGCATGAACTGCAGTGGCTTATGATCATTGGGGATGATTGTCTCCTTCCCAAGAATGTAATGTTTCCATTGGTGGCAAGCTTTCATAATGAAGTACATTTCTTTGTCGTAAGTAGGGTACTTATGGACTACATCTGATAGTGTCTCACTATGATAGGCCACGGGGTGGTCGTGCTAAGTGAGAACGATGCCCACAACATAGTATGAAGCATCTATCTCGATCATCGAACGCTTTTTTGTTGGGACCGACCCCACGCAAATTTTGCCTTACCACCACCTGTTGGCACAGGGGCAGACCCAGGGTTAAGCTCTAACAACGCACCAACAAGCACTAACGACTGGCCCTTTCAATAACACTTACGAAGCAGATGCAGTCTCACCCAAAGTAGCAATAGGGGGTTGCAGGACACATGTGTCTACAACCAGAGGAAATGCAAAGTGGATCTGGGATAACGACACACAACAATCTATATATTATTTACCCTTACTAAGCTTACTTCGCAAGTTATATATCTGATCTAACACAACAATGCAATAACAATATATTGGATGGAAAATAACACAACATGAATCGCAAAGAACAACAAGATATACGTGGTTCACCCTCTCCCTAGGGCTACATCCACAAAACTGTTTTTCTTGATATATTATATGAAAGCATACAATTCTATCTGTGCACTTAGCTTGCAGATCTCTCTCCTTCTCTCTCTCCCCCTCCTTGCGCACCCAACTGCAGGGTTGATATTCGCACCCAAATGAAGATCCACAATACAGTCTCAATATTGTTCAACAACAATCAATAATGAACAACAATAATCATAGTATCAATGAACCAACTTAGAATGAACCCTCCCAGGTCTTCTAGACCTTTATTTATACATTACATGGTAAAGTCTAGGTGTCAAAACCCTAGATCCAAAAACCTAGGTCCACTTTTTCCGTGCTTTAAGGTCTTCGCCAACCCGTCTTTCCTTATTTTCCGCAAGGTACTCCAAAGCACTCGTTATTGTCTTCTTCCGCTTGCTGAGTTGTCCATGATCCAATTTCCTTATTGTTATATCTTTCTCGATCTTCTCTTCCAATGTTAGGTTTTCCTTTCTTTTCTCACTTTGACCCTTCCTCGGTTTATGTGCCTTCCGCGCAGTTCGTACTTCACCATTCTTCCTTAATCTTCACTTCCTTACATAACCAAGGAACAACAGGGCCCCAAAACTCACATGTGACTCATCTCGAGTCACTGCAAGACTGATCCTTCCAATTTACTTCGACTGCAGACTACACAAAGTAGCCTGTGTTTTCTGCTCTGTCGCTCCCTATCGTGTGCAGGCTGTATTTTCTATGTCTAGTACCCAGTTTCATCTGCACTTGGTACCTAGACACTTCTTCCTAGCTTTTATTAAGAGCTGCGAGGAAGCTTGTTGTCATAATACAATTTCAACCGGATCCCATTTACCAAACCTTCTTTCCCTTCTCCATTAAGGGTCTTCATCTACGCGGCTCCTGCTTATGTAACATAGGAAACTTCAAATGGCCCTAGCCAATGTGTCCTAAACTTCCCTGGATGCTTCATGAACTTGTTGTCATGTAATAATACCAAATCTCCTTGCTTGAATGCCTTCCTCTTGATATGTCTGTGATGATAAACGTTCTCCCTTTCTTTCTGTACCTGCTGATGAAATCTTGCAATGAACCTGTCTTACTCCAGTTCTAGTAACTGCGCAAGCCTATCTTGAACAACGACGGTGTCATCCATACCTGTAAATGTTGTAATTCTTATGCTAGGAACCAAAGACTCCATAGGTACGATTGTTTTAAAGCAATATACCAACTTAATGGGAGTCTATGTTGTCAGCTTCTTGCAAGTAGTTCTATTGGCCCATAGTACGACTAGAATTCTTAAATCCCAATCATCTTCGTTAACACTGCAAATCTTGGTCATCATTGTGTCCAAGATCTTATTGAAAGCTTTGAATTTACCATTCGTCTGCGGGTGGTATGGAGTGCTCTTCTGATGGTGAACTTCAAATTCCTGAGTCAAGGCTTCAATAGTTTTGTTGATGAAGTGTGTGCCTTGATCACTCATGAGGATCTTCGGGCATCCAAATCTGGTGATAATATCCTCAAAGATAAACTATACAGCTGTAGCTGCACTATAGTCCTTAAATGCTCTTTCTTCTGCCCATCTAGTCAAATACTCTCTCACAGTGATAATGTATCTCGCTCCTGTGCGCCTTCCTAGTGGGTTAATAGGTCCCACAAATTCAATGACCCACTTGTTGAATACTTATAATGTTAATTGGTTCCAAAGGTATATCATCCCTTCAGGAAGGCTTTCCTACTCTTTGACACACATCACAGGCTCTGTAGTATTCCTTAGCATCCTTATGTAAAGTAGGCCACCAGAGGCCAACTCTAAGAACCTTCTACGTTGTTGGTCTCCCTGCATAGTGTCCTCCTGCGATGCCTTCATGTGCTTTTGCAAGAATCAATGGTCTTTCTGCCTCCATAATGCATCTCCTCAAGATTTCATCTGGTCCCATCTTATATAACTGTCCAGCTATAAGTTGAAAGTCGACAGCGCGAAATACCAACTGTTTCTTCTGAATGATTGTGTACTCGCGAGGTGCCATTCTTGTGGACATGAACTGAACTATCTCGGTGAAGTGATCATCAACTTTTCTGATGACCAACAATTGTGCATTTGGTAGTGTATCCTCCAAACTGGTAGGTTACTCTCCATGTTTCAACCTAGATAAGTGATCAGGACCTTTATTCATTCTTCCTAGCTTGACCACAATCTCAAAGTCATACTCCTGGAATAGTAGTAGCCATTTGTATATTCTTCCTCCCAACATTGGCTTGTTAACTAAGTACTTCAATGCAGAATGATCAATGAATATATTAAAATGTCCCCCTAGCAAATAGTGTCTAAACTTTTGCAACACATATACCATAGCCAAGCCTTCTCTTTAAGTCGTAGTATAGTTCCTTTCAGCTGTAGAAATCTTCCTACTAGCAAAGGCTATAGGGTGGTCAATGTCTCCTGCACCCGTGTAACATACCCAGCCACCCACAGGCCGATGTATGCTACCTTCAATCCCACCCTTGGACTTTGTACTCTTATTGGTACCTTCTTTCTTTAATAAGGACGCATAAGATAAAAGATTTAACAACATGCACATCATTATCCAACAAGCATGCATAATCTAAGATTTAGTTAAATGATAATTAAAATACACAGTGGAATACATTCATACACAGATAATAATATCACAACAAAGAGCACTTATATTTATAAAAAGGTGACACCAATTGGCTGCAGACCAAGGACGTTCCACCCAACCGTAGACACCACTGCTCCAAATCTCAACAACAGTGTCACCCCCGAGCCAGGGCTATGAATCCAAAAGGATGGTTCCATAGTGTACTTGGGTTCCCAAATCAGTCAACTCTCAATATCTCATAGGTTTCCCAGCACCCACAACAATCCAAGTACCCAACTCTCTTCCACCCAGCCTGTACCACCCAAGAGAATGGAACTCCACCCTTCTCTGCCACGCAGTCCCTTAGTCAATCCTTCTCTTTTTTCTAGGGCCTCCAGCACAACTAGTCCATAATCTCAATGTTGGAACTCTCAGGACTCGTAGTTGTGAGCAAAACAGGGCACATGCCAATGCGACTCAGACATGCAGGCCCCAAGTCATGGTTAGATTTCACCAACAACCATTACAACCAACTATCCTGTGGCTAATCTTTAGCAGTTCGGTTCCCTTTCCCAATCCAAGACACGGATGAGGATGGATCAATGAATGGGTGAGTGAGTGCATGAAAGTGCGTGAGGGAAATGAATGAACGTACAGGGAAATCAACGAACAAGCCATCAATCGACCCCCCCCATCAAACCAGAGGCGAGTTTAAGTAACTTCGTGGGGAATCAAGAACCTTCTAGTCTTCCCCAAGAAGCTCACATAATCAATCCCCTCCCTTAGGCAAAAATGGTAATTAACATAGGAATAAACACTTAGCCCCTCAAACCCCCTCTCTTGTGGAATCATAGCCCCCTATAACTCTAGTCCTTGTCTGTCTAGCATCCAACCATGTATTTATTATTAATAATGATATAAAACATTACATGTCTCGGGCACATTGGCCTTTTAATAATTGTTTGGGTACCCTGGCCTCTTAGCATTGTAACAATACATTATTTAAAATGGGGGTTCAGAACCTGGGGTGTTACATCCCCTCCCCCTTATTTTGGCACTGTCCTCAATGCATATACAAAATAGAGATCAAAATCTCAAATTTATTCAAAAAGATGCGGGCACTTTGCCCGCATGGCATCTTCATTCTCTAGCTGTCCAATACCCGCACTGGCTGAACCTGAAAATCTCCCTCTGTCTGTACCTAAATCAGATGCCAATCAATAACATGGTTAGGGTCATGTACATATTTCTTTAGTAAATATACATGAAATACATTATGCACATTCATGGAAGCAGGCAATTCAAACATGTATGCAACGGGCCCTATTTTGTCCAATATTTCAAATGCCCCACAGAATCTGGCTACCAAGTTTGTACAACTACACAATTTCAAATAGCTTTTCTTGGGCTTCACTTTCAAAAGTACTTGCTCCCCTACTTTAAATTCTCTAGTTGTCATGTTCTTATTCGCATAAAATTTTTGTCTATCCTGAGCTACCTTTAAATTCTGCTTGATCTTAACCACGTGGTCTTCCATGTCCTTGAGCAACTTGGGCCCAAGTAACACTCTATCTATTGGGTTGTCCCAGCTTACTAGAGTATTGCATTTCCTACCATACAAGGCTTCAAATGGGCTCATTCTTAATGAAGCTTGATACCCATTATTATATGCAAACTCAACCAAGTGTAAGTAATCTTCCCACTTAGATGGCTTATCCATCACATATATTCTCAGCATATCTTCAATTATTCAATTGACTCTCTTTGTTTTCCCATCTGTTTGGGGATGATATACCGTCCTAAAGTTTAGATTTGTGCTAAATCCTTTAAAAAATCCCCTCCAGAAATTGGAGGTAAACTTCATAACTCTGTCCGAGACGATTGTCCTAGGTATACCATGCAACCTAGAAATTTCCTTCATGAAAATTTATGCAATATTAGTCGTTGTATGCGTTGTCTTCATAGGCACAAAATGAGTAGCCTTTGTTAATTTTTCAACCACCACCATGATTGAATCATGTTTCTTATTCGTTCTGGGTAATCCTGTGATGAAATCCATGGTGATCACTTCCCATTTCTTCTCTAGGATTGGCAATGGCCGCAACAAACCCAATGGGTGCCTATGCTCAGCCTTGACCTTCTAACATTCCATACATCGAGCGATGTAATCGGCAACATCTTTCTTCATTCTCAGCCAAGAGAACTGGCTTCTTACTGGTGTAATTGTTTTCTAGTAACCTTGATGTCCAACATAAGGAACATCATGCATTTCCTTTAGTACCAAATTCCTCAATTCTCCGGAGCTAGGAACATAGATTCTATTTTTATGCATGAGTAATTCGTCTTCCCTTATCTCATACTCCTTTATTTTTTGTTATCCATTTTCTTGTTGTAAGTTTTTCTTTACCTGTAGGTAATGCTGATCTGTAACAAGACCATCTAAAATTATGGTCTTCAAGTCTGATTGATGCATACTGATAGCAATAGCATGCATGAGATGCACTCTTCTACTAAGCATATTGACAACTTTATTCTCCTTTCCTTTGATATGCTTGATATCGAAGTCATATTCACTTAAAAATTTCAGCCATCTTGTTTGCTTGGCATTCAATGTTAGATGTTCAAAAAGATACTTCAGGCCAATGTGGTCTGTCCTTAAATCAAATTTTTTCCCCATGAGATAATGCCTCCACATCCTCAAGGCGTGAACAATGGCAACAAGTTCCAAGTCATGCGTGGCATAGTTCCTCTCATGTCCCTTAAGCTTTATGGACTCATATCTAATGACATGTCCATTTTGCGTGAGGACTCCCCCAAGTCCTTCCTTACATGCGTCTGTACATACCACAAAATTTTCCTTTGGGTCAACAATATTTAACACAGGTTCACTAGTAAGTAAGTCCTTCAACATATTGAAATTATTTTCACACTTGAGTGTCCATTCAAATTTAGTTCCCTTCTTTTGCAAATAAGTAATGGGATGAGAAATCTTAGAGAACCTTACTATGAACCTTTTGTAGTATCCAGCTAATCCCATAAAAGATTTGACGTCTGAAACATTTTTGGGTGTCGACCATCCTCTAATGGCTTTGATCTTCTCCTGATCTACTGCTATGCCCTGCTCTGAAATAATGTGTCCCAAGTAATGGATCTACTTTTGATATAAAGAACACTTACTCAACTTGGCATACAACTGATGTTCTCTCAGTACTTGCAACACCAGTCTTAAGTGATGTTCATGCTCCTCTTCAGACTTAGAATAGATAAGTATGTCATCCAAGAATACTATGACAAACTTATCCAAATAATTTCTGAATATGTCGTTCATTAAGCACATGATGACAGTTGGTGCAATGGTCAGTCCAAATGACACCACTACAAATTCATAATGCCCATACCTGGTCCTAAAGGTTGTCTTATGAATGTCTTCTTCCTTGATTCTTACCTGATGGTATCCTTCCTTCAGGTCAATCTTTGAGAATATATTTTCTCCTCTTAGCTGATCAAAGAGGT
>ML796924.1:556839-578880 GCA_009831015.1 Picea engelmannii | reverse complement strand
TGTACTTGTGCATGGTGTTTCTTCTTGTGATCTTGGTTGTTGCAACAAAATTGTTTATGGTTTAAGTAAAATGCTAAAATGGAATGAACTTCGTGCTTAAGCCTAGCTTATTGAAAAATCAACAAGTTTAAAGCATAAACTTTGTGTTGTTTGGTTAAAAATAAATTCCAATAACTTTGAATATAATGGCTTTTAGTACAACAAACAGTTTCAACAATCAATAATATTGAGCATGTTATTTTTTTCATGACTGTAATAAAATAGATCTAATCATCAATAATGTGCATGTCATTCCTTTAGTACATGCATATGGCAGGTGAAATAATATAATTTAGGTTATGATAAAACTTATTTGTCAATGATGGTTGCCAAATAATATGACCTCTGAAATTAACATATGCCACCTTTAATTTGAAACATATTATATTATGCTTCTATTACTTGAGTTTAATAGTCATTGATCTGTATAAGTTTGTTTTCATGTAAGGTTCCTTTAATGCATGGATATTGCATTTCCTTATGTTCTTAAATGGCCACCATTGGATAGCATAGTTAATGATCAAATTGAACCAATATTTCTTAGGGCACTTGGCATCCAGAGGGTGAAAAGCTTCCATATATCATTCTTATTTGCCTTCCATATTGTTTTAACTATTCCATTGAAACAATTGTTCATGGGCATGTTTCTTTGCAAGTTTTGTTTAGGAAAGTGACAATTTGTCCTTTATGAGAGAATGAAAAGATGGCATTGATACAAACATGTAGCATCGTTTCCTATTTTCTAACTGTTGATCAGAACATGTCCAACAACATTTTGCAACAAATACATTGTTTTAGCTTACACTAGAAATAAAATTGCAATACAAGATTCTAGTTGGCCATACTGTCGAAAAAGATTCAACAAAATGACAAACCATAAGCATATAGATTCGTTAATTGTTCAACATAGTAACTGCAAGATACGCCCAATAGAAACAAAAATGACTTATCAACCATAAATACATTGTTCCAGTTTTGAGTACAGATAAACTTGCGATGCAAGTTTCTACATGGGAATATTGTCAAAAAATATTTAATGACAAGTCTTACACACACATATTCGTTGTTTGTTGAGAAAATATAATGCAATATAGGTACAATTGAAACCAAAATGACTCACTAGCAGAAACTATTTAAAATAACATTTGTTTTTTTGGAGTTTGCAATTGCTAATGAGGCTAATCTGCAAATATGCTATGTTTCCTCTAAATGCATTATAGGACAACCTGTAAAGTGAAATGTATGTTAGAACCAATTTACAACAGTCTATGAGGCCAAAGACAAGTTATAACAGTCCAACTAAATTTTTTTGATGTGCCTTTTTTTTTTCTCTTCAACTAACTTGTTTGTTGTAATTGTTCTCTGTTGAGCTAATATGCAATACAACATTGTCCTCGTTTAATGTAAACTTACCATGTACTTGGAAGTCACACAACATATATACAATAGTTGGTTTTTTCTTGATATATGCTTCATAAGCCAATTGTGTTAGGGCAAGAAGCACATCTTGCAATATTGGAGCTCTAATTGTACATTGCACAATGCTCTTGTCAACTGTTTGGATGATAACATTGAGGCAATGTTTATATTCACAAGGGAATTTGTCATTGCATACCACACATTCAATTGTCGCACCATCTATTAATGCACCCGCAGAAGCAGTGGAATTGCACTTGGAAAACACAGGTTTAAAGGGAGTAGAGTATGCATTTGTTGTTGCCAATGCACCTGCAACCTATGTGCATGACATAATAGTTAATATAGTTGGAAATGCAATTTGTATATGTAAAGCTAATTTTGCACAGGAAGTTCATGGATGGTAGTGTCTATGTATACTTAACAGTCCTGGAGCATGTTAGTTTTTTTAGATCCTCTATTATCTTTGTTCTCAACTTTATCATAAATGTTGATTGTGTTGCACAAAAGACCTTTTCTTTGACATCTCTCTTCTTGGTTATATTTTTGAAAAGCATAAGGGGAAATTCCCCTCTTTGCAATCATTGTTCCATTGAAGACAAGAAGTGTGCATATGTGTCGAAAAGTTGAAGCTGCAACATATAACATTATAATAGTTATGGAATATGATTGGATACATTTTAGGATGTGAAAATAAGCAAAAAAGAAAAAAAGGATATAGAACTGGTATCATTGCCTTATCGTCATCCAAGTCACCATCCTTTATATGGAGAATGTATTGCAATCCAACCTTTTTGCAATATGTTATGTTAGCACCAATGCTTCCAATTGGATACAGGTCTTTATTTTCAACAAATTGTCTTATTGTTGTGTTTGGAATGAAATTGTATTTAGTACAACATGCTGGTATTGTTTCTACAACACCTGAGTCATGTAACAAGATAATACAATCACAGTCACCACAATTGTATATATAGTTTTTGGTAGTATTTTTAAATCTGTAATGGATATCCCATTGCCAGGAATGATTTTTTCCTTGTGTTTCTAAACAAGTGTGCATGTACACTTAATGTAACTATCATAAGTCCCTTGTTGTCAATGATATCAACACGTAGTATGTGGTGTGTCCTATTTGTTTTGTCCAAGTAAGTGTTATATGTGACCATTATGTCTCCAATGAATATCTATCCCGTTCGTCAGTTGTTCAGGTCTTCTACTGATTCTATACTTGGTGTTGTTGTTCTGGCCATGTCAATGGTTCTACATAAGAAGTGATATGAAGGACAATTTCTATACATTTTTTTCCATGTCTCTAGAATTAGTGTTACAATTTGAATGAATTGTATTGGTTAAAGTTTAAAAGGCACACCTCTTAGACTCTGCATCTTGCATTGTATTTTTTTTCTTTGTCGCATGCCAATATTTCTTGTGAACTGAAAACAATGGTATTATATAACACAAACCTATTTACCATGGCACGGGAGAATAAGTAACTGAGAATATATATTTTCTAAATGCAATAGGAACATAATCCATGAATATTTACACATGTGCTTTTGGTTGTTCTGATGTTTGTGACGATTGACTACCAACTCTTCCTTCATTTGTCCAACTTTTTCTTTTTTCTGACAAAAACATTTGTAGATTGACTATGTAAATGAATAAACATGTACAACATATTGTATCATGCTCTAACATTTTTTTACATTGACATATTCTTTTGTAGATAAAATTACAGAAGACATTCAACATATCAACATACCAAGGGTTCCATAATGATTATTGACATATCTATTGGAAAGATGTTCTTGAGTTTTGTCATGTGTTGTACTTATAATCTCTTTATCCTCTTCAATTATTGTAATTGTTGCACTGCTGACAATATACAAATTTCAATGTGAATCAAAATAATGTATTATGTGTGAACATGCAATATTGATTTATGACACAAGAGATGAAGGCAATACAATAAAAGACAAAGGTAGAAACATCTACCTTTTTAGTTCATGTTCCATGGGTGTGTTTGTACAAAGTTTCCTTGCATGAGAATCTATTGGAAACCTAAGTTCTTTTTCTTCAGAAATTGGATGATACCATGTATCTGACCACAATGCATAAGTTGTCCAATATAAGGAAGGGAATCCATAAACATGGTCAATGGATATGTGTTGTATCTTCTCTGCATTGGTTACTTACTTATGGACTATACAAATGGAATCCATGCTAGAGTTATCTAATCCATTGGAAAGAGAAGAGGAATTTGTATATATGTAAAAAAGATATGGAAGTATGCTTTGACAAATTGGAATATGTAATTGTGTAGTTTGTTTTATATGTATTTCATATTTCAAGTAAAAGACAAATTGTATCATGGTCAGTCCAATATGTATCTAAGAAAAATACTTTTTGTTGTACCTTGGGCACATTTGACCATACATGATCAATAAGTGTTTTTTGTACATGATCTACCTTATGCAACGGGAATTAGAGATTGTAACTACACATATAGTTCTCTAATTTTCTTGTTTTCTCATTGCTTTGTAACATGCCAATGTTAAAGTCTCCTTGAATGACAATGGCGATTTTGTTCAAATGTAAATGGTGCAACATTGTTGCAATAGTGTTCAGTATGCTGGTCAAAGTTGCACACAGTGCAACATAGTTATTCAATATTGCAATTTGCGATCCACGAACTATTGCCTTTCTTAGCAATGCCTCAACATTTTGTTATTCAAAATGCATATGTTCCAAAATTGGTATATGTTTTTTCACTAGTATCATCACTCCATGTTCAATGCAATTTGATATGCAATTGAAGTTTTGAAGCAATTTGATATGCAATTGAAGTTTTGAAATTGTTTGTTTTCCATGCACATTGTCATATAGGTTTCTTGCAAGCACAAAATATCAAATTGCATTATGTCTTAATCATTGACTATATCATCAATGTGTACATTTAGGTTGCATGTGTTTAGTGAGAAAATTGAAATACATGACTATGACTGTATTGATTGAGAATCATACTCTACAACCCGTTTTGCACTACTTTGAAGGCGTTGCATCTCAATGTCAACTTTTTGATTCACCCTAAAGTTCTCATGAGTGAGAGCATTTAGCGAATACAATGACTCTATGTTTTTTAAACCTGGCAAGGTTGTGTACACTAAACCATGTTTTCGTATTCCAGTAGGGTCAAATGAAACGCTATCAAGTGTCAAACTTTGTGACCTGTGCACGATACATGCACATGCAAGTTGGATTGAAGATTGTTTTTGGATCTTCACCTTAGCTATCTTTGCTATCATCGATATTGGTTTGCAATGTGCAATACATGTGTCCAATTACATGGAGTGTATAAGTTGTAAAGGTAAGCTAACTTGTTTTCCTATCGATGTCCAATAAGTGGATCATGGAACTTAATCCACATAACATCATTGCTATTTGTTTTTGTATATGCTTTGACCATTCCATCAACACCATTGACCAAGCCATCTTGTGAATCATAATTGCAAGCAAATATTTCGACTAGCATGTCCATTTTAAAGACAAGTAGCGAAGGCAAAGTAGATGTATGTTGATGGCATGGCATATCAACATGGTTATCTTCTTCCACACCAATTGAAATAGATCATAATTTCATTGCCAAGCATGAGCGAGAGCATGTGCTTATTATGCATTGCAGCATGCTTGTTTTTGTAAAATAGATGCATAAATGTTGGCTCTTTTGGTGCAGGGCGCACTCAACGTGCATTGATATATAGCAAGTCATCATTTGTTTGGTTATTTGTTCGCATTCTGTTCAAAATTGCAATGAAATTTTTATCTCTCCAATGCATTGTAGTTTGTAATTCATAACATTTTATATCTTGTTCCCAAAAGTCGTATATCAATGGTTGCACGTTTATTGTAGGATGCCAAAAAATTAGAGAATCCTGCATTGGTTGTGCCTAGTAAAGATCATCACATAACACCATGTCAATGTTTCCAAAGTACCGAGTTTGCATATGCTTTATGTTCCTAAGTCAATTTCCAATGGCATACAATAATCAACTTCCAATCAAGGAGGCTTCATCTATGAAGATAAGTTGTAGTTCATCATAAAGCTTCGAGAATCTGTCTAACATTTATTTGCTAAGTGAAAGCAATTGGGACTTGTTAAAAGGCATTAGAAATGAAGAATGGATTGATGTCCCACCTCCATTCTATGCAGCTTTACTTGTATATGGAACTATTACCCCCTTAGGTTTCAAAGGATCACTTGTATTGCATCTATCATAGATTCGTATAAGCATTTGGAATCACACTTTCGTTGTGAATGTCTTGCATGTTCCTGGCCCCCTGTAAGGAACAAGTGGATAGGTGTGTGCATGTCCCTACGTTTTTTCAGTGCAATGTCCTTCACAATTGCTTGTTGTTCTCTATTAAGCAATATTCTAATTATGTAATATTATTTGTTCTCAAGGAGAAATGGATGTTTTGTGACCTGAAACCCACGATTGATACTTTTTGCCATATTAGATCGTTGAGGGCATTGAAGATCTGCTTGTAAGTCATAATGTTCATAGCCATATCTAGTTGTTTTAAGCTCAACACATGTCTCATCATTGTTTGCAAGATAATCAAGTTTCTCAAGTGTAGTTGATAAATCGCCCCATGCTGGGTTGATGTTGTATGTAAAGTTAGCCTCATTGGTTTGTATTGTACTCTGATAGGAAGCATATGCAACTTACCATGTAGCAAAGCTATGTTTTAATGTGTCTTTTCTTTGTTCAAATGGAACGTATAGCGAAAATTTCTCACGACAAAAGTTCTCATAGTCAATGTGTTTATTGTATTTGATAAACCGTATTACTTTCCATTTTTTCCTTTTTCATATGTGTTCACCATTCTTCTTGTAATTAGATACAAATTCTACAAGGCAAATATGTTTGAGAGAAGATGGACACTCAATGTAGTAATCAATAATGGAGTGGCACATCACATCCTCCAAATTTTCAGGTTCTTGTTTTAGTAGGAATGGTGGCTTTAGCATATATGTGTGTTCACTAGGCGAAAACATGTTTATGAAGATACATTCCATTAAGTTGGAATTCAATGGGAGGGAAAGCAAAATATGAACCGCATGTTGAGCTGACATTTGTTTAAGAATAAGCAATGTATTGCGAAGTGTATGTATCATTTGTATAGCATCAAATCGACTTGTTTCGTGTTCTCTACGTATTTTCCTAAATGCACTTGTCAAATATTTGTCAACTTTTGTCATGTACGAGGAACAATACAATGTTGCAACACATGCGTTGAGCACATATTGTGAATTTGTATTCACATTCTGCATATTTGGTATGCCCTTGGCGAAACTATTGTTCCACATATGTAACCGTTTTCGTTTTAGGAAAATTGTCGGTTGCTTTAATGTAGATTGTAGTAATTGGATGTACTCATCCTCTGTTATGCTCAGCTACATCAAAAAGTCCTCAAAGCTCATCAAATTTGCATAATTTGTTTTCTCTAGAAATTTGAACAAGAATTTCGATTTCTCGACAAGAACATTGTTGACTAAACTAAGTGGTTCAATGACTTTTGTGGTTTTCATTGGCCGCATAGGGAAGTTGTATCTACAATGCAGGTTTCTTTGTTTTATACAACTCTTTGTATGGTAGTGCCTATGAACTTTAGCCAGTTCTAGATCCAAATTATTTGTGTCACAACTAATGTACTGGTCCAAAAACTTTTTGATTTGCATGTTACTATCCTTTCCATGTATTGGAGCATTTTCTATCCACGAGAGTCTGTGTTCATGTTCACTTCCCCTATTCTGGAACTTTGTTACAAAGTAATGATCGAAAACTTTTTCGAAGAACATGTCATCATGACATATCATTTGCTTCAAGGTGTTGATTTTGTGTCTATAGTAACATGTACATGTCACTGGGTCTTTCCTTATGAGGCAGTCAATATCAATGACTTCCAAGGTATCAGTTTGCTTTCTCTTCTTCTTATTTTTGTGTAACTCATTCAGTGTACTCGCAAATGGAGTCCATTGATGTTTTGCATTTGTAAATGTGACAAAAAAGGTTGGGGGACCCAATTGTTGGATCATTGCAAATAATGTCTTCTTGATCTCTTGCAAGTGATCAAGAGAGATCCAAATGTTCTTGAAATCTATATATCCAATATCAGATTTCAATAGTTTTTCTAAGTTTGCTTTGTACTTGACTTCTTTCACTAATATCTTCCTTCCACACAACTGAGATTTTCTTATTCGCACCCAGAAGCAAGAAATCACCTTCACAATTATTATTCACATTGTCTTGAAAAACAAAGTTGTTATGTGACATGAAAAATCATTGCTTGCTTGCAACAATTCCCATTTCACTATTTTTTGATAGCTAAAACATTTTGTAATGTCATCATCGAGCAGGTCTCCATAGAAACGTGTCGGGAAGTTCATTTCCTCTGTACATTTTTCCTTGAAAATTCCAAGCGGAAACTAGCGTTCGGTAGGGGCGAGTTCCACGATCTTGTCATGCAAGTCACATATCCATTGCAACTCAATCGATCCATGAATCAAAGTCTCGGTAGGGTTTTCATTTTTTGATTCATCATCTGTATCACTTTCAATATTAGTCTCTGCATTTTGCGTGGAGTTGGCATTCCCTTCTTGAACAATATGATTTCAGTCCTCGTTTATACAAATGTTTTCAACCATATACAAGTTTCTGTAGGTTAATTGTTTCAATGCTTTCATGACAATGTTGATACATACTCTACCTGTTTAGTATGCATTCTTGTATTGCAAACGTCGTTCCTAGGCAACAATTATTGTCATGGTTCCGCTCATGGATTGTGGCAATGCTTTTTGCACAACATCCATATGGACAAGTACATTGATAATTGATCTTGTTAAGCCCATTTGGGACCATTTATAACCCTATGGTCTAATCTGCACAAATGTAATTCACAATGACACAATTCTCTCTTCAAGCTCTGAAAGTGTACTTACATCTGGTTGTGGTCTATTACGTCTTATTTGGTCTAGTGTTGCAAATTGCAACATTTTTCCATTTTGGAGTGACCTCTTGCATGAAACACATATTTTTCTATCGGAGAATGTTTTGTCATTCAAGTTCAAGCTCATATATTTTCTTTCCAAGTCCTGGGTAAAACATTTAATGTTCTTTCAAAATGCATCGCCTCACAAATTGCACATGTCATCCTAGGCGTGTCTATAATTTGTTCCATATAGACTTCCTTTGCACTTTTCTTCTATACATGGAAATGGTCAACATGTACATGTTCTTTTTCCTTCTTGACATTGCAAACAATTTTCTTTGATCTATGGAACCTTATGTTTAGACTCCTATCAGGACAATGGCCCATGTTGGAAATGTAATTGTTTTTTTGGATTTCACATATGTGCTTTTTCAGTTGATGATAACTAAATTTATGCATATGGGATGGAAATGGATGTGCTTGGTGGTAGTGGATGTGAAGGTTGGAACCATTATTTGTTGTAAGCATGATCTCTACACATCGTGCACGACGTAGAGTTTGTTGGCCTTCTGCATTGGCCTTCTGTTTCTTATCTTCAACAAGGAACATGTCAACACAATTGTGTTTTGCACGTATTATTTTTTTTAAATGATGGTATGTAAGCCTAGGCTTCTTAGCAATGCTTTCAAAATCTTAGAGATGAGATAACTTGAAGCCATCATCGTTACTTGTTGACATTATTGTTCTTGTACAATCCTGATCAAATGCATGGCGATCTTGTTTCAGTACATGGACATGAAGCACAATGCAATTGTTATTACATCTTGGATTAAGTGTTCTTGTAATTGTATGGCAGTTGACTCCACCCAACATGTCCACACTCACATGACCCTGGTTACAATGCAAACTACATTCTTCATTGCAATTTTGTGTTACCAATGGTTCATAGTGGACCAATGGCTCATAGTGAATGTGTGATGAATCTGCTTCAAATGACGTAATATCAATTGTTTTATCAAAGTTTGAATCAACAATGTAGTACTTGACAATGCTACTTGAAACAAATGACCAGACCTGAATATTTACTTTGAATATGATTGATAACCAGTGCAAACAATATGGCCCACCCTCTATATTTCCCTTTTCATATGGAAATGACATGTTTATCATATATGTTTTCCAACTCCCACCTGCTCACACACTTTGTATGACACCACATGTGAGATGTTGATGCAAACAATGAAAGGCGTTATGATTTCCACCTATAAGTGCATTGTGAAAGGACTGGACAACATATAGTCTCAGAGACTACACATCGAACTCTGTAGCGACCAAGTAGCAAAGTGCAGTGAACAGACTCCCACCACAAGTAGTTGTACTAGTTGTTGCTATGTTCAATCCACTACTATGGATGTCATACATATGATGTTTCCAATAGCATTGAAGCTCTTTGCACATGAGGGACAAGTAAGTATTAGATCTTTCAAAATTACGTATGGAATATCTTTTATACAACAATGGTTTGTAATGACCACCAACAAGATTATTGTCATGGAACAAGATGCAATACATATCTCTACTTGCATTTTCGTTGAATAGCAAGTACCTTCTCTTCCTTGTTAGTGACCAAACTATGATCGATATATTTATCTAGTTGGCTAGCCATCATATGCAAAACGTATTACTCCATAGCCCTCTCTCATTTTCAGGTTGCTTCACAGATGCATATAACCACATCTTTGAAAGATACGCACCAACATCACGAATGTCATACAACTAATACAAAAAGTTAGATGCCAATTCACACTGAAATGATTCTAATGAAGTGATCTACCATGCCATGGCGCAACTCAACTGAAGAATAATGAGAATGCAATAGAACTTGAAATGCATCAAACATACAGTCCCCTGTAGTGTATGAAAATGCAACTAATATGAAAAGACTATTGTTACTTAGTACTTGGTTGATGTTGGTATCTACACTCAACCCTATGCTCATTTGATAATTCTCAACATCTACTATTTCCATCGTCTTCTAATTTGTGTGACACAAGTTATTTTTAAGTGATGTTTAAAAATTATGCAAACAATAAAAAAAAAAGAACAATGCAGACACCAGAATGCACACCTGGTTTCTTTTCCATTTTTTACTGCTCTAGCTTTGGTGTCCTCAACTTCAACATCTCATATTCACAATAGTCTGTTCGTGGATGCAAAAGTAGTAATGGGTCTGTAAGTACATCAAGCATACAACACAAAATGAACAATATTTTAGTCGACTTCCTTCTCATATGGAAAGATTGAACATTGCAGGCAAAAACATATATAAACATGTTTCCAATACAGAAGGAAAATGTCATGCTAGCAAGCCCGATGCCTGGAAACAAGCCTCTGGTGATAGCATTCGGTCTGGTGATGACATAAAGGACTAACTGCTAAAGTTAAAGGGAAATTGGATCGACACTTCGATAAGAAGGAACCCGACAGTACCTTAGCAACTGCTGTTGGAACAAGGCTAAACCGCTTGGCCGTTTGACACCATAAGGAAGCATCCTGAAAGAAGGATAGGATCCAATAAGGACAAGCAACAAATTTTGAACCAAAGACCGGTTATAAGCATTGTGGCAGTTGTATGAAAGGTGTTGACGAGCATAAGACGATGAAACCCAAGGTTCCCATTTTTAATTGGGACTTTTGGTGTTGAAAGTAAAGAAACAAATGTCCCAAATAATCTATCATGGAAGATTTTTTGTCTCTATGCAGCTCACACGATATAAATAAAATGTTCTTTATTATAGCTACTTAAACTTTGCACAGATCCAACCTTGCACATATCTAGAAAATTTGCACTAGAAGCAATTTGAAGGACAAATTTATAATTGATAGTATTAATTATGCTTTATATGCACATTTATAGTTTTTTAATAACTACATTATATTCTAAATGGGCCACCTTCAACTATCAAGGACAAATTTATAATTGCTAATCTTAATTATGGTTTATATGTACATTTTATAGTTTTTGAACTCTGTGAAGCCCTTAACTGCAAACTAGACACACTCATATTTACATTTAACTATTCATTTAAATCCAATGCCACTGATCATCCATCCTTCGACATTGCACCAAGCACTACTCGACACCGCGATAAACATGACATTATTTATCTGGCGCAACAATAAATACATCTATGAAGAAGTAATTAATATTTGTTTCTAACAAGTAAGAAATGTTAAATGCAATAGAGCCTCCAAGTTGAAGCCCAATGGTATACTGAAATCGAGTGGACAATGGTGGTATCCACCTACGTCCACACCCGGTTTCCCGATCCTGCTGTACTGGCCTATCGACTCCCCACTGCATTGTTTATGTAATTGAAACACAGTCTGACATCCCAACAAACGATACATGAAGCTAATGTTTTCGCATGCCAAACTATAAAGCACCATTGATTGTACCGCACCATCTGATTAACAATAAATATTAAATATTAAGCAGAGTTACACTCCACCATCACCTCTACAATAAGACATAAAAGCTGAACGCTAATGATATTATCAACCTAAAAAAATGGTTGATAATATTTTTTTTAATTAAAATAAATAAAAAAGTAAGTTTTTATTTATTTATTATTTTTTTAAATTAAAAAAATATTATCAATCATTTCTTAGGTTAGACATTTGAGAAAAAAATTAAATTCAAAACCAACCCAAAAACTAAAGCCATTCAACGTATCGAATGGTATGGTCCCTCTAGCCGCGAGTAATAATATCGAATGGTATGGTCCCTCTAGCCGCGAGTAATAATGAGATATTTATTATTTTTAACACCAACAGTGTTTATGAAACAAATTAAAAACCAGACACAAACAATTTTACTTTAAGTTAATCTTTCCGCGCAGCTTTACTTTAAATTAATCTGTGCATGTACCGGATGTGCACTGGGAAAGTTGGCTATGAACGTTTGATACAATTTGTTGACAAGTTTTGGTTCCTAACCAGTATTGGTAATATTCCATATAACCATCCAAAGATTCTTTCTTCCCACACCTTCTCTGCAGTTATGATTTTCCTTCTGAGATCAGTTTCAGAAAGTTCATTCCATGCTACCGGTTGTAATAAAGGCTACTAGATTCGAAACCAAAACTTAGGGCTTCCATTCTTCAGAAAACAAAGGCGCCGACGCCAGCAAGATCACAACATTCAATTCAGCCACATCCTCGCATTGCTCAAGTAAATAATTCAGAACCCTAAGTTCTTTCTGCAATCCAGGGGTCAGCCATTTCACTTCAAATTGCTCTGCTCTCCCGCAGTTTGCAGTAAAAATGCATAAGCGAAAGCAGAGGTATGCTGTTTGAGTTACTATAGTTCAATCATATGAGGGGGAGAAATTCCTGCAGCGTCTTGATGCGAAGAGTCCGTTTAGCAGGCCGTGTGTGGGACACGGTGTTTCGCAGGCGCTTCCCACTAAATGACTTCAAAGAAGTTCCCTCGCCAAGACCACATTTATTTCCCTGTAAATTGTCCCTGCCTTCGGATTTTGGCGGGCACAAAGATTTGCAATGTAGGTGGTTATCGGTATCGAAGAGTCATCTAGGTTTTCAAAATTGTTTGAAGGCCAGTCAAGCGGAAGTTTCTGAAACTGAATTCGAGGGCATATACAAAAATGAACGGTTCCATTTTGGAAATCGGATATGGTGTCTTTCAAATTCCGTTTGTTTTGTTCATACCGTTAATCGTTGCAGAGTGGGTGGAGCTCGATCAATTGGTGCACTTGGAACCATGCTAATACCGATCGAGATTTCCGGTAGACCGCCTTATCGATGTAAGTTGACAAACCCGTGCCTTTTGCAGTTTTCGTGTTTAGATGTTATGTCTGAATTTGACAGTGGTGCAAATGGGTGGCATCTTGACCGGTGTGTATCAGGCAGGCATAAGTTTCTATGACTATAAAATCTCATATCAACTGCAGGCATAAGCTTCTATGACTATAAAATATCAAGTGAACTGCACTGCTTCTATGATTATAAAATCTCATATCAAGTGAACTGCACTGCACTCTATGTAGAGTCTCCATGCGGATAAAACTGCTCATTCAAATTTTTTCTTTTCAATAGACTGAAACTGAACTGCTATATTGAGATTAACAAGAAAAAAACCGGATACTTATTTTTCTTCTAAATGCTAGTGAAAAGTGAAACTGCTATACTGACATAACAAGAAAATTTAAAAAAACAAAAAAAAACCTGATACTTATATTACTAAAAGGGATGTGTTATCACTCCAAGAAACTCCTTAGGGTTGTAGGCCAAGGATGCTTGGTAACTTTATAAATCATGAACAATGAAAGTGTGGATCAATGGGATAATAGAGAGTAGCTAATGAGAAGACAACTCACAATGCAATTGAATGAAAAAGTGCTTTTAGGAATCAATGAACAGACATAGTAATATCAAAAGGTATGGAGAAAACTGATCTAGATAATCAAGTACAACAGTGTGTAGGATCATACAAGCCAACAAGAATTCCTTTAGTTCAAGTTTATGAGCTAAATAAGAAGATAACAGTTCTTAGAAGCTGAGCTAAACTGAAATAAAATACAGAACATGGAATAGATGAAGAAATCTGTCATTAACAACAAAAGAAGACTGATTCTGTATTGAAAAATAAGTGTCTTAGTACAATAGCCAAAAAGTATCCAAAATTGAACCCCCTGACTCTTAGAAAAGCTAGGCATTTATAGCCTTTTACAATCTGTTTCAGATCCTAAAACAATGGATCTGATATTCTAAAAATAGAAAGTCAAAACTGATTTACAAAAGATAAGGAGAGATCCTCAAGATGAGGTCAACCTTTGTCTTTTGGTCTTCAAACATTGGTTGAAAGTTGATGAAGTGTAGCTTAGCCTTCCAAGGCTCTTTGATCTGTTCCTTTGAAAGTGGAATTCGAATTTGATGATGTGTGCCAAAAATTCCTATCATTTTGCCCTTGAAAATCACCAAATATAGTCAAAAAATTCCCTTTTGACTTTCATCTCCAAGAATGGCCTTCAGATTTTGATTTGATAATTCATAACCAGCTTATTGAAGAAGATTTCAAACCATTCAAACCCAAAAAATCCTGATCTGGGCGAAAATTTGGCTATTCTGGCCGTGACAGGTTTTCACCAGCTAATTTACCCGAAAATCTGCTCCTTAGCTGGTGAAAGGCAGAGCTTTCACCAGCTAACTAGTTATAATTCTGCCTTCTGTGCTGGTGAAAGCGCAGATTTTTTCAAAATCAAATTTCTCAGTCATGGAGAGTCCATTTTGCATGCTTAAATAGTCAATCGACATCTACAAATCCTAGGCTTTTCAATGGTGCTTTCAGATCTGCATTTGGAGCTCGGGAAGCTATCAAAATTTTCCCTACAAGATTAGGCATCGTTCTTTCAAAAATGCCAGTGCGTTTTTGATTGCTAACATCTGGCTCCAACTGGGATGGATACCTCCCTGTGAGGTGTCCAAGAACCTACTAGACCTTGTGCCTTTAGTACTGGGCCATGGAGTCATTCAGCCTTTTCGGTGGTTAATGAGCACACACACAGGCTTGCCTAAACCACCGGAAATAGAAACTTACCCAAAAATCAAAACTTGATGAATCTCGATTACCTGCAAGAGTACAAAGACCTCAGGGTTTGCTAGACGAAGCATCTCTCTCTGTTTACAACGCTTCCAATTCTCAGTATGAGGGCAACAAGCACATCCACCATGACTATCTTCCATGATTAGGAGAGAAATGAAGATTTTCACCAATTGCATATTTCAGCCTTCCAGAAACATAATGAGGAAACCAAGCTGCACCACCACTAGCATTTTCATAAGGTATAGAAGCAGGATCAAGGACTACAGTAAACCAAAGATCCACTGGATTGTGTGAACGATCATAAAGAAGCCACAGATAAGTCTACAATAATAATAAAAACTCAGGCTGTGAAGCCACCAACGGAGGGTGTTGCTGGTTGCAACCATGCCCAGTAAACCTTTTCTGGATTGTGTATCAATACAGTAGCAGCTTCAGACACAAAGCATTTTTAGATCCTCTGATATGTGCAGATAGCCTTCCAAGGCTCGCGGATGTGCTTTGATCATGATATAATCGAATTTGCTATCTTTTAGAAACTATTTTCAGGATGTTTGGTTGAGAAAAACTTCAATCTGGGCAAAGATACACCTTCACTGGCCAGTCTCAGATTTCACCAGCTATTCCACCTTGAGATTTGTTAATTAACTGGTGAAAGCTCTACCTTTCATCAACTAACTGGTTATAATTATGCCCTCTGCGCTGGTGAAAGTTCTGTTTTATCTTTGAGAAGAAAATAATGCAGAGCAACAATGATCCTGCATAGAGTGTTAGATTCTTCAGCAGCTGCTCGATAAAGTGTTGTTGACACTTGATGTTTGAACCTCAGGTGACCTGCAATGCTTAATTCAAGAATTGATATGCTAAGCAAGCGAGGAAAAACAAGTTAGAGATATTGAAATAATTTAAACAAGGACACCACAGCTGCAGAGCATACAAAAGGAAATCCAAATGCACAACTGTTGTTATCTATGGCATTGAAGGGTTCTCAGAAATTGTCTGTCTCTCTGAACATCTGTTATCCAAAGCAGTTGATGGTGCAGCAAGAGTATGATTAGAAGCTGATTGATTTGACGGATTTTGCTGTTTGTGGAATGGTTCAATGTCAGCAAACATTGACATGAGCTGCTCCTCGTCCAATCTGTCAAAGTCTTGGGATCTTTTGGATGGTATGGATGCTGCACTTCTGCAATCGAATTCATCTTCCTCTGCAATTTACAACAACCTGTCATTCTTCAGTCACTGTCAGATCTGCAAACAAAATATCTACTAGAACTTTCCAAACGAAATTAACTCGAGGACAACAAAGAATGTCTCCTTCACTACAGGAAGAAAAGAAGCATATGCTCTGGTGTGAATAGATGTTTAGCAAGAGGAATTTCTAGCCATTAATTAACTTCCTCATCGAATGAGATCGAACTTTTGCCTCTGTCCCTTCGAGCCATCTATAGTGCATTCATAGATTTCAATTGTGACTCAATTTCTATGTATTTGTCATTATTTTGGACTGACGAAATCTAAGCAAACCCCTAGAAAGCAGTGCAACGAATCTTAAAGCAGTTGAGAGATTTTAAAGAGTTCTCATGTTGCTCGCCAAATAGCTTGATACCCTGGAGAAATAAAAACAATGGTGCTTTGATAACCTCCAATGGCCTTTGCGGCCTCCTGAGATTTTTTTTTGATGGTGATATCTGATGACAGAAACCCTTTAGAAGTCCTTCTGGTATTCTCTGTAATGAGCTCTAACAATAAAGAAAGTCTGCCATTTCTTCAGGTTCTGAGAATGACTGGTATGATTCTTCATGATCTGGTGAAGAGGCATAGCTCCATTCCAATAGGACACATAATGCTTTATACAGCCCCAAGTGTTCTGATCGCAACACAAGATTTGGGGCATTGTATGCATGCATAACAGGGCTGAGAATATGCATAAAATCTTTGGATTGACTCATGATTTTCTGGACTGTTGATTTGTTGAATGCAAAATATCCAAATCATGCAACAACAACATGAAATATACAAGATTTTCTACCTTTCGAGGCGTGATTTTTGCAGCTTTGGATATTTCTTCTGCCATTTCATCATTGGGAGTGAACATTCCAGCAATGTCGTTTCCAAGAGCAACTACGCAGGCTCCAGTGAGAGTTGCAAGATCAACCACCTTATCAATGCCTTATTTACATCAATAAACCAAAGCATCTGCCAATGTCAAATAATTGAATGCGGCCCTGTCAAAACCCTATGAAAACCTCTTGTTGTCGACTTGGCTGAGCGCATGGTAGCATGATCTCTTCTCCTGTGTAAGTTTTAAACAGATGGCATATTTACCAGATAACACGCAATAGAACCAGGGGTGTTGGGCTTTTTTAAATAACCATGAATTCAATGGCCATTGACAAATTAACCCATGTCTTGAGAAATGGAATGATCTCAGCACTGCTTCCCTTGGCAGTCACCACCAACACATCCTTGGTGTCTTTCAGAAACGTATAGTTGTAAAGAATGCAAAAGAACATCAATCCAAGCGGGATCACCTTCTTCAGTGTGATGATCTCAACTCCTAGGAATGTCTTCGAAGCCGGCACAAAATTCCTGCGCGTCGCTACCACCCGCATTAGCAGCAATGGCCTGAGAGACCCTGCATATGTGCCGAGACTTTCTATTGACGAGGGTATCATTTTGAAGTCCAGAAGCAAACAATTGTCTGCTCTGGTTAGCCGCTTCAATCAGGGACCTCCTAATACGCCAAATTTATCTCTTTTCGTCCTTTCTACAATCGAAACTTCAGATTTCCCCTTGGAAAACCCGCTATTTAATCTAAATGCGACCTTACCAGAGATCCGAGAACTTACAGTTCTGCATGCAGGCGATATATATACATTGGGAATGTCCCCACTAGCTCCAACTACTGCCTCCATTGTTGCATAACGTTGACTTTGGTTGTGTCCCAAAACATAACAGAATGCTTTGCCAATCTCGTTTGGAAATTGAGAGTTTTGATGGTGACGACAAAAATGAGTGCAAACAAAAGTGCGAATGACACTGTAGCAACTGCAACTGGTCCCATAAAATCGTGCCTATATCAAAGTAGCGCCTCAAGAGTTTTTTCACTTCTTGCTTCCCACCATCGGCCCTTGAAAATATCCTCCTAATCTGCTATAGATAAGAAAAAATAACGCACTTCCGCTGGCGCTATGAAACATGCTACGTGTAGTGATACTAAAAGCTACAACAGTCTCCTTTTCTGCTGTGCATAAGGCTCAATCCTCTTCACGTGCCCGCTCTTTTCCATTTCGGTAATTGTGAGATCCAAAATTAACAAATTGTCCCTAAAAATCAGAAAATAATCACTGAAATAGAGGGCACAATCTTTGATCTGCTGAGATGAAGGGATTTTGCAAATGAATACTCCATCATTCCTCACAAAGTGGCGTATGATAGCATTTACCTGGCAACATCTTCAACGATCATCTTGTCTCCTTAGATTTCATGCAATTAAGTTGTATTCATCAATTCGAACTGCAGAGACATGCTTTGGTGCTCTGTGAATGCTTCGTTGCCAACAACTCAGAGCGTTGAATTCAATAGAAAATCCGTTGGTTCTTTGAATAAGTTTGCTTGTGCTCTTTTTCTCGTGGATTTCCTGATCTGTAATTGGATGAGGAGAATTTCCTGCCGAAGATGTGAAGGTGCAGTTAAATAGCACTAGCACAATCGAACAACGACTGATAAACTGCATCCTTGAGGCATTTCTAGCCATAGCTTACAGATTGCAGACCAAATTAGTCCAGTGTTGAAACTTGATAAACCCTGTGCATACAATACTTACACTCTCGCCCTTGTTTGTAATCTACTTCAATAAACCCACCATTTTCATTTGGCCCAAGCCCAACATACTCCCATGCAGTTGGACTTACACCTGAAGCAATGTAAACAGTCAAAGGGAAGGCATATTGAGAAATGTTTCGAGTTGGAGTTCGACACAGTATACTGTGAAGAGATGAAGCAGCTGAAGGATTATCACATACACATCGCACTTTCACATCACTCTTTGGAGATGAACCTACAACCCCATCTTGCATGAAAAGTTTTGGGATGGATGAAAGATGAGATGTGACTTGTTTCAGAAGCTTGTTGAATTGTGGTTTGGAAATATCAGCTGCCCCTAAAGAGAAGCTTCCTCGAGCAAAATGCAGAATGAACACATATTGTTACAGTGACGCATTATGGAGACAAATGCTGTAACTAAATTGCAAGCAATTCTTACTGGACTGATATCAGCATATGTTTCTTCAAGGGATAGAAATGTATTAACTCCCCTTTGACCATAATCTACAGTTTCTAGCAGATGAGATGTGACTTGTTTCAGAAGCTTGTTGAATTGTGGTTTGGAAATATCAGCTGCCCCTAAAGAGAAGCTTCCTCAAGCAAAATGCAGAATGAACACATATTGTTACAGTGACGCATTATGGAGACAAATGCTGTAACTAAATTGCAAGCAATTCTTACTGGACTGATATCAGCATATGTTTCTTCAAGGGACAGAAATGTATTAACTCCCCTTTGACCATAATCTACAGTTTCTAGCAAGCGAGGCAAGTACCTGTAAGTATCAGGCCCACAAACTACATCAACCATCTTGTCTGATTCAATTATTTTTTCTTTCAAACATTTTGCCATGCACCCCAGCACAACCACTTTTGGAGGAACAACTGACTTTGCTCGTCCCTTTTCAACAATGCTTTTTTTGCTTTCACCAGCTAACTCGCCTTTTGATTCGCTGGTTAGTTGGTGAAAGCGTTGCCTTTCACCAACTAACTGGTTGTAAAATTGTCCTGTGCGCTGATGAAAGCTCTGCCTTAGTCCAAATGAACTTTCACCTCCAAAACTGTGATTCCATCAAAAACTCAATGTGTTTCTGCTTATTCAATCAATGACCGAAAGCGATCTACATGCTCGTAGAACGAGCTTATTTTTCTATCTACTCCTATATCTAAACCAACAGTACTGGGTCTTATTAAGTGAAGTCATGCTTCCAATGAAGCCATGCCATGGAATGATTTACTGATAACCTCCTTGATCTAGACCCAAAAAGTAAAGGAATGCCCAGAATGCAGAAATGCATTTTAAAAGGATGACAGAACCATCCTTCTTCTGAAGGAAATATTTTGACATTTATGCTGTTCATAAATTCTAAATAATCAACGATAGGGTCATTAAAAACATCAATGTATACCTCTTTAAGCAGTTGTTCCAATTGAAGATTGACATGCTGCTGCCGATGGCTTCCACCGATCTCCATGTCAACTGTAAACTGCTCAACTTCGATCAAAGAAACATGCATGATGTACTGTTGATCTAATTCTTTTTGCTCTTCTTCACCCTCTTCATGTCTGCTGCAAATTTCTAGTCTCTGCAAATCTTGAAACTGTAGGCTGCCCTCATGATCCTCTGCATATCTGAAACTGTCACTTGTTGTCTTGTCAATTTGCTCTTCAATTTTTAAGTTTTCAAAAGAGGCAATATGATCTTGATAACAATCTAAGATAGTGGATGTATTTGGTGTACTGTTTAAAACATCTATACTATGGCCATCATCCTGTAGATCATCAATATCTTGGTCATGATGAGAAACATCTCCTACTGTAGCATATTTCACATAACTATCTGATTTCTTATTCAACAAATTGAAATCATGACAGCATTCAGGATAGAGAAGGTCATCCGAAAAATGGTCTTTACAAAATACATGGAAGGTAGCATGAAAATCAACCAAAGAGCAGACACTTGCACTTGGAAGAGATCGACACCAGTCAAGAGCAATCCCTTCTAATGAAAATTTGAACAGCTTAATTTGAACATCCTCATGTATAATTTCAAGCCGGTCAATAAAGTCATGGAAATCCAGCAAATGTTCCGCTGGTACTTCCCACTTCTCTCCACAAAATCTGGGGATACTACGTTCCCATTCATCTCTAGTGGGTACTGGATGAGGGTAACCAGAAATACTTGAGAAATTGCAGAACGCATACCTCTTTGCTAAGATCTGATTCATTTATATACCAGTGGAGTCGCCAACAGATCCGTCCTTCATGGAGTCGCCACCAAATTCGTCCTTCATGGAGTCGCAAGATAGATGATTACAACCGAAATAATGTCCAGGCTTTGTCTATCATCAAAGCTGGATCTATGTCGTCTCCCAAGGAAGCTGAGCTTCAATCTCCTCTCCCCGGCAACGACGCCAAGTTGTTATCACTCCAAGAAACTCCTTAGGGTTGTAGGCTAAGGATGCTTGGTAACTTTATAAATCATGAACAATGAAAGTGTGGATCAATGGGATAATAGAGAGTAGCTAATAAGAAGACAACTCACAATGCAATCGAATGAAAAAGTGCTTTTAGGAATCAATAAACAGACAGAGTAATATCAAAAGGTATGGAGAAAACTGATCTAGATAATCAAGTACAACAGTGTGTAGGATCATACAAGCCAACAATAATTCCTTTAGTTCAAGTTTATGAGCTAAATAAGAAGATAACAGTTCTTAGAAGCTGAGCTAAACTGAAATAAAGTACAGAACATGGAATAGATGAAGAAATCTGTCATTAACAACAAAAGAAGACTGATTCTGTATTGAAAAATAAGTGTCTTAGTACAATAGCCAAAGAGTATCCAAAATTGAACCCCCTGACTCTTAGAAAAGCTAGGCATTTATAGCCTTTTACAATCAGTTTCAGATCCTAAAACAATGGATCTGATATTCTAAAAATAGAAAGTCAAAACTGATTTACAAAAGATAAGGAGAGATCCTCAAGATGAGGTCAACCTCTGTCTTTTGGTCTTCAAACATTGGTTGAAAGTTGATGAAGTGTAGCTTAGCCTTCCAAGGCTCTTTGATCTGTTCCTTTGAAAGTGGAATTCGAATTTGATGATGTGTGCCAAAAATTCCTATCATTTTGCCCTTGAAAATCA
>ML796924.1:526698-537982 GCA_009831015.1 Picea engelmannii | reverse complement strand
GACGTCATACTTTGTAAAAAACTCTTGCTTGGACCTGAAACGTTTTGACTTTGTCACTCTTTCTTGATTGGTTTTGAGCTATTGAATACATTGTAAGATTGTTTGGTAAAACGTTGTGCTCTTTTCCTCTCAAATTGACTTGCAAATAGGGCTGACGTCATCATGACTGCAGCAAACTTATAGAGGTGATGTTACATGCTTTAACCTCATGCTTGGCATACAAACGTTGTAATTTTCATCACCTCCTTTAGTAGACATTTGAGTTGTTGGCAATTTTCATGTGCTTGGTTAACCTAATGTCCACTCATTGTCTCTAAATCTGATATAAATCAGTGCTGACGTCATGCATTGCATCAACAATAATACTAAGACGTAGCAACATTTTATGTATGAGCAGATTTGATGTTTATTGTATTAATGATATGATACATGGTTTAATTGCACACATTGAATGCTCTTGATATACTTATTGAAGAAGTGACTTTTCCTTTGTTTGATAATCATTGACTTCGTCAATAATTATACTTATTCATTGCTCATATATTCATTTGAAGATAGTCATTGATTTCATGAAGTACTAACCCACTGCAAGCACATTTTAGTTTTCTTTGTTTTGTCTCGCAAACAGGTGCATCATCAGTGGTCTTATCTTCCTGACTATCTCTTCTTGGGCAACAATCTGTGAAAGGGGTTTCCTTGACTTGACCTTTATCCTTTAGCCTTTCTTTAACCAGATTGCCTTAGGGACGTCTCCCTTGGACTTGCCCTCCTAAATAGAAAGAGCTCCCCATCGAGGTGACAGTGGGTGGGGAAGCTCCTGTTACGCCGGTTTCAAGCCCCGACTCAAGCTCTATTGACCTTTCCTACAAACCGTGCGATAACAAAGACTAGATGAGATCCAAGGAACAAACTCAAATTCCCTTGGGATCTGGCCCTATCTAATAGATAAACTCAAAATTAGGAAAGACTACTATAAATAAAACCGAGACTTTATCTAAACGTAGAAAAACATCTTATCTTCAAAACTGAAGATTGAAGATAGTTTGATCCTATCCTGTCCTATCTATAGCTGGTGCATGCATGCATGCACCCTCACTATTGGAAGCCTAAAATTAGTGATGTGCCCTCTAGCCTAGTGTTACACTTATCGTGATAATATCACCAAAACCCACCTTTGTGATAATATCGTCGATAATTATTGCGATAATTTGACCTTTTGAATTTATCGCGAGACGATCGAATTTATTGCCCTGCTCTTTTTTCGTTCGGTTTAAGTCGTGATTTTAGGTTTTAAAACGTCATTTTGCAAATAATGGTAAGGGGGATTGAGTTTTGAGGATATTGCGACCATTTTCGATCAACCAAACAAGAGGAAATCTATAGTTTTCATTGCCATCACTAAGCATTTGTGGAGTAGGGATCTATTCCATTCTACCATATCCATATTCCTAGGTATGCAAAAAAAATTATGCCTTCATTTTCTTTGTTTTTCAAGATATAGTATAGGGTTCGCAATGACCATTAGATATGCCTCTTCTTGCCATTTTTTAATGGGATATTTAACACTTATGTAGCTATAATATTTTAATTGCAACATTCTTTAAGTGTTTTTTGGATCTGGATTTTGAATTTCCCCATTTGTTTTGTGCAGTAGGTTTAAATTTTAAAGATTTAATCAGTGCTCAACAAAATGGCAAAGCCAATGGATCCAATGTGGGAGTATGGTGAACCCTATGAGGGTCATAATAGAACAAAGCTGAGTTGCAAGCTATGTGGAAAGGAAATGTATGGCGAAATCAATCGCTTGAAATACTACCTTGCCAAAATCCCAAGGCATGAAGTGGGAATTTTCCTTGTAGTTACCCAATATGTTGTCCTTATTGCAAAGAACTCAATTCTTGATATTATTGGGAAGAAAAATCAGAGGGAAGAATTGAGGAACCACAAGGGAACCACAAGCTACTCAGGGGTGGGGGAAACCTATTCCTCGGCCACACCTTCTTAGTGCATTATGATTATCCTTATAGTATCTAGATGCTTCATTTTGATCATCTCATGAGATACATTTATTTTTGTTTTGATGTGATGTTGTATTATCTTGTCAGGACTTATGACTTAGGATAGACATCATATTTTAGTATCGATGATTGATGTACCATTTGACATCTTATATATCAGTTTTATTTTCATATTTATGTAGCAATGTGTTTGTTTGATGTTGTTGTTGCTTTAGATGTTTAAAAAATTGAAAAAAAAATGATTATTTTTGTATTTTTTTAAGTTTTCTAATAATTTCTCCGATATCGTCGATAATTTATTTTTTGGACGCTCGGCAATAAATTCCCGATAATGATAAATGTAACATTGCTCTAGGCTTCTTTAATGTTGTGCTCTCATCTATATACCACCATACAACATGGAAATCAATGTTGCATAGATTTGTTGTGTGTATGATGCTATTGTAGTAGAAAAGCGCTTAGATCAGCCACACGTGTGCATAGTGCCGTAGAAGACTATTCGAGGTACACTCTCTAACACCCACAATGTCCTTCAAGATCGATAGGAGCAATTTATGACATCTTGGAGTATCCTCCAAAGAAGAGCATCACTTTGGTGCCTATGAAGCAATTTGGGAAGCTCATCTTGCACACTTAGAGGTTCATGATCCTCATGGTTTTCCAAAGACAAGATGCACTTGATGCAAATCTAGTCTCTCATTGCACACACGACTCAACCTTTAGAGCAAAAACAACTTGATGTGATATGTAGCAGTATGATAACGTCTTTTAGGAGTCCAAAGGCATCTTAATGCATTGCTTAATCAAGCATCAGATTGACTTGGTTCTAGGGTCTCCACTCCCAAACAACGAATGCTATGGTAGATAAATATGGGAGAAAGATCAGATTTGATGTTGGTTTCGAGATTGACCAGGGGAACATCAGGGTTAGTGCATCTCCCTACAACAAGCCCATTGTCCTTGCGCCCAAGAAGGATTGTTCGTGGTGTCTGTGCATCGACAATTATTGTGCCCTCAACAAGATCATTGTCAAGATTCAATATTCGCTACCACATATCGATGATCTTTTGGACCAGCTTTGAGGTGTAGAGTGCTTCACCAAGATCAACCTTAGATATGGTTACCACCAAGAACTTGTCAATGAAGCAAATATGTGCAAAACAATGTTTAAAACCAAAGAGGGTCTCTATGAATGCTCAATGATGCCCTTTGGCCTAACTAATGCATCGACCACATTCATGTGCCATATGAATGACATTCTTAGGCCGTTCACTTACTCCTTTCTCATTGTCTATTTGGATGACATCCTCATCTATAACAAGACATGAGAAGAACCTTTGGAGCATGTTGTGCGTGTTGTGGACACATTGTGCCCACACAAGTTACAAGCAAATTTGGGGAAGTATGCCATTGATGCAACACAAATTAAGTATTCAAGCTACATCATTGACCATGCAGGTATGCATGTAGACTCTATGATCATTAAGGTCATCGAGGATAGACCTTACCCACACAACATCATAGAGTTGTGAACTTTAGAGATTTGTGCAAGGTTTTTCTTACATTTCTTGGTTGTTGAACTAGATCATGTGTGCTAAGGCAACGTTCCACCAGTGGACAACACAACAACACACATTTGAAGAACTCAAATTGCACCTAAGCTCTACACCAGTGTTGGCCATATTGGGCATCCTTCGCCACTTTGATGCATCGAATTTTGTGCTCAATGCAGCATTCATTAAGCTTGGACGTCATGTTGCATTTCACTTAAACATTTAGTGTCACTGGACATAGGTACTCCACCTAGGAAAAAAAACTATGTGGCGTCATTCAAGTAGTGAAGCAATGATGAGACTACATGTTGGGAAATGAGACTATCATTCATTCATATCACAAGCTGCTTCAGTTTTTGCATACATAAAGCAAGTCGAAGAACGTTTTCTAAATGAAGTGGATGACGTATTTGCAACAATTCCATCTGGTGATCAAGCACAAGAAAGGAAAAAGATGAAGCAACATATTGTCTTGGTCACTCTAGCTCACAACTACGACCATTGGATTTCTTCCTACTGATCTGATCTAGATTTTGCTTAGACCTATAACGAACTTGCATAAGATCAACAAGTTGCCAATCGCTATTTATCCAAAAGCTACTCTACTAGCTTGGACATCTTTGCATGCACTTTGGTGCACAACACAATCAATTGGTTTGAGAGGTGCACTGTTCTAAGTAAGCGTGTTACTCTGGCATTAGCAAAACACTTGCTGTGCTAGCCAAACATGCATTGCGACATTGAGTTGCACATTAAATCTTGTATTCCATGTAACATTGCCAAGATCACGAATTGAAAAATTGATTTGTACACACCTCTATTGGTTCCAACCAGGCCTTGAGAGTCTATCAATACAGATTTCCTCTTAGGTCTTCTTGTGATGAAGCATTAGAATGATTTAGTGTTTGTAATCATGGATTGCTTATCGAAAATAACCATCATTGTTGCATACAAGAACGCTATTTTGGCTTGAGACTACCAAATTGTTCTTCAATCGTGCATGGATTTATTTCAGGGTTCCAACATCCATTATGTCTAATCGTGAGGCCAGGTTTGTCAACTATTTATGGCAAACTTTGTGGGAAATATTGGGCACATATTTGGACCGATCAATTGTCAATTTTTCCCAGCAATCAATGCATTCAATTTCAGATCTCAAAATTACTTCCAAGTGACCTCAAACAATAAACTAGGGATGTTATAACTGAATAATTTTACACTGAAATTATGACAGAAAATTACAGCGGAAACACAAAGATCAGAGAGAAATCATCCATGCACATGAGACACAATTTTTTGTTCAGTAAATTTTTTTCCGATTGAGAATTTCTGAGGACAAAACCAATCCTCTTAGCAAATTACAAATTCAACAAAAATCTCGGAAAACCTTCCAACTTGCAATCCTGCTGTATGGCTTGCTGATGTCACAGCTGTACGACTGACATCACCTGTACGGCTCTGCAATCTGCCCAAAAAATTCGCACGTAAACCTTCCAACTTTAACCTGCTGTATGGCTTGCTGACATCATAGCTGTACAACTGACATCACCTGTACGGCCCTGCAATCTGCCCAAAAAAATTGCATGTGCGGCCTTCTCTCTCCTTTGACTGTAGTTGTACAACCGTCTGTACTGTTCTATATGGTTCACACATGTGGACTGTATCGCTCCACACGTGCGACCTTTTTTGCTCTTTCTCCCACGTGTAGCCTCCTCCTTGGCTGAAAAATGAGAAAGAGAAAAAGAATAGAAAACCCTAAGCTAGAAACCATAGGCCAAATTTGCCAAAGTGAAGAATTTCCTTTGTTGAAATTGCCACCCTTCTCCTTGGTAAGAGTGCTCACTCACTCATGCCAACTCCATAATGTCACAATGAGATGTATGATGCCTCCTCACATTGCCTCTCCTTTTATAGGAGTCTAACGAGTGAGTTTAGGAACCCCTTCTAAACTCAACATTAAATTAGAATTGCTTATTCCTCCAAGTGGGTGCCAAGCCCCCCAACATGTGGGTATGAAGCCCCAACACAAGCCCCAACTCCATACAAGAGGGGTTTTCACACAATAAAAATGTGTTGTGAGTGCCAACAAAGATTCCCACATGCTTGACACTAAGGCCTGTTATCCCCACTTTTCAGGGATAACTAGGAGATCATGTCTCGAGGCCCACAGGTCCTAGACATGGAGTACCGAGAGCAGGATTGACCTGAGCATGGTCCTGGAGGGCCCACCTTTTCTTCTTCCATCGTCTTTATCTTGTCAGCAACAACAACATCCATCACCATCGGTTTGGTCCTGTATCAGAAGAGGTTCTTGCTTCATGAGATAATTAGTCTAGGTATCATGGTATGTGTCACATTTGATCGTTAAAACCTTTAAATGTATGCATTTGATTCCTTTTATTTCTAACGACTGCTTGGATCTTACATTTGCCCACTTGACCATGTTTGGGGGGATTGACAGGGTGCCCTAACAAGCCTGTATCTGTGGGTTTTGGTTTGCCACTGGGGGGATTTCTGAAAAGCCATCGTCCGCTCCCATCATAGCACCACTTCTTCATCTTACTTTCCTCTCACTTATCCCATCCCCCTTGTCTGAGCATTGGGTTGACCTATTTTCAGGACTACACCTTACCTCATGGGAAGAAGGGGCTAAAGACCCAGAAGGTAAAAGCAAGCTGGTAAAAGATAAAAGCCTAAGAATAAAACCTTGAGATGCTTCGCCCAGGGATTTCCGAGAAAGCAATAAAAGGCTTCTCGGCAAGAAACAAGAGGGACACGAAAAAATAATAAAACAAGACCTAGTCAGAGGATAGGGGGTCTCATCACGAGCCAACCTATTCTGACCATGGGTACCTAGCAGTATGACATTGCCACCAACTGGTTACTACGCTAGGGCAGTGACTCTTGGTTGTATGGCCAAGGGAAAGGGGGTCTCATCACGAGCCAACCTTCTCATCTCTGTGAAAGTACTTGTGGGTAACGCTGTCAGCTCTGGTCACCATGCCAAGGCAGTGTCCCTTGATTAGCTCTTGAACAAAAAAGGCAAAAAAAAGAATAAAAGAATAAAAGGAATAAAGGCAAGAATGGGCTTGGAAAAAAATGCATCCATGAAAGGTACAACTCGCCTTCTACAAAGGCACCCATAGGTAACACTTTTTGCATCCTTGGCCTTCACTGCACCCACATGCTTGGACATCCCTTGACCACATCACCCACTTACATGGCTTGGATGAGGTCTTTCCGGGAACTTTCCTTTTCCTGTGGACACTAGCCCAATAGGACGCCTTGTCCTTTTCTCCAGACTTGTATTGCAAGGCTTGTGTAACGTCTTTGAGCTGTTAACTGATATATTAGGGATTTTGTGCATATGTTTGATAATATTGATGATGAGATGTGATTGACATTACTATGATCCCTGTGACTGGTGATCCCATGGAGGGCGTAGCCTTTGATGTGTAGGACCATGCCCGACAGACAGTTACCATTTGGACTGGTACACATGGGGAGATGATCAGTTTGGACCTCCATGGGGCTGAAGAGCCCACCAGATGGATGCTGAAACCCCATCAGGGGGCAGAGACAGGACATAGGTTGATTAGAGACTTTGCACCGGAGAAGAAGAAGACGTTCCACTAGAGGCACCCCGACACAACTGGACCTAGGGGGATTGACCCATTTTCAGTGGGACGTTAGCTCTAGATGGCCTAGGATGTCACTAGGAGGCTTATGATGTCATCATGAGCATGTTGGCAGATGGACAGGGCAGTTGGCACGTGTGGCAGCTTGGAGAAGCCCAAAAAGGGCTAACACCTTGCTTCAGGAGGTTGCACTTGCCCTAATAGGGGCTAACGTCACCCTAGAAAGGGGTGATGTCTTGCCTTTTGCTTGATTAAGGTTTAGATTTGACAATTTAATGTAAAAACAATATGATTTGATACTTTGGCCTTGTCGACCTTTTTACCTGACCTAAAATGTAAAATTAGGTTAAGGTTTTGTATAAATGAGGGATTTTGACTCATTTTTTCATCACTACTCATTCACTCCATAAGGGGGTCTGAATTTTGCACCCTATCTTGGGTATTTGGCTGATTTAGTGAGGCGCACTTGTTGAAGGAAGACTTTTTGGCATTCTATGGTGTTTCTCTTGAAGGAAGGTGTTACAACTAGGGTTTGCATGGTTATTTCTTGATGAATTGTAAGTATTTTTCTACAAAACTTCTTAAATGAATGGTTGTAGTCTTATTTTCTTGCATATATAATATATTTATAATTTGTTGAATCAAAACCGTAGGTGACAAGCACACAAGTAAGTCCTTGTCTCATGCCCCCTAATAGAGAAATTTTCAGCCATTGATAGAGAAGAGAGAGCCTAGCCGTAGCTACACCCTCTTTATCTCATCATTTATACTAGCTGTACCATCTAGAACTCAAGAGGAAGAAGACGTCTCAGGCCTAGGTTATCTACACTTAGGGCCGTTTTTCTTTTAGGGTTTGATGAAAGAGCCTTGTTGTAGCAACACTCTCCCTCATTAGACTTTCTTGTCTTGATTTTGCGCTTCATTGAGCTAGCCGTTTTCCATCTAAGGAAGGAGGAGAGAGCACGAGGCCTTGCTATAGCAACACCAGAGTGAGTGTCTCTCCCTTAGGGTTTTGATTCTGAGGCCTTGCCATTGCAACACTTCAGAACTCTTCCCTCTAGTCCTTAGCCGTCCTCCTTCAACCCTTGTGTCCTTCACTTTTGACTCCATTTTACCCTCTAAGTCACTGATCTGAAGTCCTCCAACATTGAAGTGAAACTTGATTACAACACTCTCAAAACCCTTTGAATTTCAAACCCTAACTAACTTACTAACCCTAAGTGCTGCCGTCATCCTTGGTTATTACATCTTTAGTGCAACAACGTTTTGTCTTAAGAGCAATTGAATGGTGGTTTAAGCATTAATTGAATAAGGTGTTGATTGGTTACATTGAATGCTATATTGTTCCAATATTTATTGGTGAAGTGTTATAACTTTTCATTGCTATTGATAAACATTGACTTTGTCAACATTTATTGCTAATTGCTTATATGTATTTATCAGATAGTCTTATAAAGTACTAACCCATTAAAATAGCTTGCATATATCAGTTTGCTGTTGCTTTGTTCCAGGCAGGTACACTTCTTTGGGGGTTTTACTTCTTAAATTGGCCTTTGGCCGGACTATCTGTTTGGGTGGTGACTTGTGAAGGGGGAAAACCTTGTCCTTGTCTTATTAGCCCTTTGCCTCTTCAAAACCCCAGGGGACGTCTCCCCTGGGCCTAACCTCCCTAAAGAGAAAGAACCATCCCATTGTGGTGACATTGGGTGGGATTGGTTCCTGTTACGCCAGTTTGGCCTTCTATCTTATAGACTTTTATCGTAGCTACAAACTGCGCGATAATAAGGCCAATGTGAGAATACTTGCCTGATGCTAAAAAAACATCAACACTCCCTCTTAGCAAGGGAGGTGATGGTGGATTCCATCCACCATCACTTGGAAGTAGATCTGTCTCCCATAGTAGAAGTGGCTCTGTCTTCCACACTGGATCCACTACCACAACAACTTCCTCTGACATAAAAGAAAATCCTGTTGTATGACTTGGAACCTTCTTGGAAGACACCCTGCTCCTAGAAGCCTCCCGCTTCTGAGCATCCTGCATGGCGATCTCAACCCATGACACCTTCTTGATAGTCTTGGAAGACTCCTCTCTCCCACTTGAACCTGAAGGTAGACTCCTTCTAGACGACCGACTCTCCCTCTGAGCCTGCTGACTCCCTCTAAGTCTGCACAACCTTTGGAGCTACTTGCTCATTGTTCTTTGCCACTTTGCTACTGCTTGCGATAGCTCGCATAGGCTGGCCCTTTAGCCTGTACAAGTTTCTCTCTCTAACTCCAAGAACATTTGTTGGGTTTGAGCTAGATCCTTTGGGCTTGATCAACGCCTGTCCATCCTGGAACACTGCATCAAATCCCTTCTTCTCAATCATTAAGACTGAGAGCACCCTCCTCTTGAGTTTTGGCACCCGTAACACATTCGTCACTCTCACCACACCTTCTGACTCCATCCGGAATGACACTGTTCTAGATCCCCGCATTGCATGCTTGGTCCCCATACCAAGTTCCACATGCATATCTGAGTCAGAGTTTGTGAAGCTCTCGAACAACTCCCATGCTCCAATCATATGACATGTGGCTCCACTATCTATTATCCATGCACCAACTGATATGGTGCCTAAGGAAGTCTGGGAAACAAGTAAGAACTCTGTCTGTTCAAACTTCTTGGCAAAGTCATCTGCTTAAACCCTTGCCGACGCAGCTACATCTAGTTGCGTCCTGTTTCTGCCCTTCTTCCTCTCTGGACACTGTGAAGCATAGTGGCCTTGCTTATGACAAACAAAGCCCTTGACCTTGCTAAGGTCCTTCTTCTTTCCCTGCTCTGGAGATGCCTCTCTCCTTGGATTCTTCTTCCAAGAACCATTTCCTTTGCCCTTCCTAGCATGAGCAGCTAGGGCCTGAATGTCATCATCACTACCTCTCTGGTTGTTCTTGGACTCTATTTGAGCCTCCTCCTGGATGCAATGGACCCACAGTCTGTGGTGGCAACTTCTCTCGTGCATAAATCCCTTGAACAAATGGTTCCCAAGACCCGAGAAAACCATTCAATGCCACATTCACCAACTCTATGTCATCAACTGCCTCACTAATGGAGCTGATCACGAATCTGAGAGATCCTCATGAGGTAGCTAGCAACTGTATATGAACTGGACATCTCAACTGATCGGAGCTTATGCCTCAAAATCAACTTCCGGTTTGCATTCCTGCTTTGGTACAAGCCCACCAAAGCATCATACATATCCTTTGTTGTCTTTTTCTCGGAAATATGAGGAATCAAGTGATCCTTCACAGAATACAACAACACCCGCTTGGATTAACATTCCCTCTTCTTATGAGCTGCCAATTACTATGCATCGTTTGGATCTGGAATCACCATCTCAACATACTCTTTGAGATCATTCTCTTCCAAGAGCAATAGGATCCTAGCCTTCTAGGCTCGAAAATTAGTGGTCCCTTCCAACCTGTCCTCAACTCGAAGAGTGCTTACTATTGTGTCCAAATAAGAGCACAAATCTGCAACAACAAAAAATCTTCATCACCTTGTGTCTCAAGAGATGACTCCATCTTTCTCTATAGCCTATTTCTGGATACCATGTCAAAATTTTCAAGTAATCAATGCATTCAATTGTAGATCTGAAAATTACTTCCAAGTGACCTCAAACAGTAAACTAGGGCTGTTATCATTGAATAATTTCACACTTAAATTATGACAGAAAATTACAACGGAAACACAAAAATCAGAGAGAAATCATCTATGTACATGAGACACAATTTTCTGTTCAGTTAAATTTTTCAGATTGAGAATTTATGAGGACAAAACTAGTCCTCTTTGCAAATTACAAATTCAGCATAAATCCCAGAAAACCTTCCAACTTGCAAACTTGTTGTATGACCTGCTGACGTCACAGCCGTATCACTAACGTGTGGATGTGATAAGCTTGGATGATCTGTATTGTAAAAGGCAATCTGAGGGGGGCTGCTGGGTTGCCATCTGTGGACATGTTGATCATCATCATGGTTGAAATCATCGTCTCCATTGCGGGCCTTGAGACATGATCTTCTCTAGTTACCCCTAGGC